>BQKZ01009263.1:10083-26813 GCA_036244855.1 Temnopleurus reevesii
ACATTATCACAGTAGAGTAAGCAATTTAAATGATTTACTACAAATGATTTCACAATTATGAATTAGGAAACCAAATATTTCTTATGAATTTATTGATCTCATGCCAAAGCTATAAAAAAATCCTTTTATTACAAGAGCTTAGAAAGTGTAATTTTCCATGAATTTTCATTCATTAACAACGGCTATAAAAACTGATACAGTGAACATACATTTATAACTTTTTCACAGGAATTTCCAAGTTTTTTTTTCTTTTTTATTGGAACCAACATTTGCTTTAAATACAGTGTTCATCAGTGAGACATATTTCCAGGAAGGCCTTCTTGAATATCTTAAAAGACATGGCAATATAGATTTCACATTTCATTAATTCAGTAATTTTACAATGGTTCTATACAGTGAATCCTTCATATTTCACAAGAATATGATTTTTTTTTTACTGGAACTAGTATTTTTTTTCGTTTTATGCTCATTGATGAGATATATTTCCATGAATTCCTCCTCAAATATCTGTAAAAAATATTCAAAATTTATCAATTTTAAATAGTGAAATGTAACCAGGAATTTTCACACTGGTTGTAAAATTGATACATATATTTTCACAGGAATTACATGTTTACCGGAACTAAAATTTTATTGTCTTGTTTGATAGGATTCATTTACAGGAAGTCCTCAAATATCTACAAAGAACACGTCACAGACCGTTTTTATGTTTCTTATGAATAGGTAAAAAGAAGTAAACAAGGAAATGAGTGAATTGTGTTATTTCCAGTTCTTCCCGGTCATGTGACGAATCACGTTTCCTGTCGGAAGAGAGTGGTCACTTCCAAAGTAAATGTCATGTGTATTATTTTCATCTGCAGCATAATAGGGTGTTGACCTTTGAATTGCGGATGTGCCATGATGTATTGGTTGTGATTCTCGCCTCTATCCAGAGGGTTGGCTGTTCGAATCCTATCCATGATGTTAATTTCCTTCAGCAAGAAACTCATTCACATTGCGCTGCACTCAACCCAGGTGAAGTGAATCATGTTTCCTGTCGGAAGAGAGTGGTCACTTCCAAAGTAAATGTAATCTGAATTATTTTCATTCGCAGCATAATAGGGTGTTGACCTTTGGATTGTGGAGGCGTTGTGATGTAGTGGTTCTGAATCTAGCCTTTTAATCAGAGGGTTGTAGGTTCAAATCCCACCCAACGACATTAATTTCCTTCAGCAAGAAACTCATTCACATTGCGCTGCACTCAACCCAGGTTAGGTGAATCATGTTTCCTGTCGGAAGAGAGTGGTCACTTCCAAAGTAAATGTCATGTCTATTATTTTCCGCAGCATGTAGGGTGTTGACCTTTACATTGTGATGGCTTTTCCCCCTTCAATAAGTACATTTTCCCAAAAAAGGTTTTGTTGAAATTATGTATATCTACTTCTCTTAAAATTTAGATCTTGATTACTTGTTCAATTGTGTTACCCATTCATTTTCCCAGTCACTAGATTCACAGTGAAGTTTTAATTTGAAGTTGCACAAATTTCCAATAGATATTCTTTATTCTACAAAATAACCAATAATATTCTGTGACATATCCCTTTAGAGGAAGACTCCCTGTAAATTGCTCATCATTGGCCAATGTTTAAGCAAAACCAGACAATGCTTATTCCCAAACTTAACAAAATAAGGCAAAATTGATAACTTCAGGCAGAAATAAATATGGCACAAATATTCTCAAAATAACCATCCAATGGCATCTGCACTAAAAATAATTTCATAATTGCTCATTTGCTGTAATAACCAGAATCGGCGGGTTTACTAATAGATGCAACTCTTATTCATTCCTCATACCCAAACGTTGTTCTTGATGACCTGAAAGCTTGCTTGATGCTTTTCCCACAGAGCAACAAGTAAAGAATGCAAACTGGATTCCAAGTATTGTAGTTAATTTGTTACTATTACTACTTAAAGAAATACCAAGTAACTAAGGTTGTTGGCAGGAAATGTGCATACACTGCAAAAACGCTGGTGTTATTTTTAACACCATAGGTCCACACCAGAAAAGTGTTAAAATAATATCATATATGATATATNGAACACGTCACAGACCGTTTTTATGTTTCTTATGAATAGGTAAAAAGAAGTAAACAAGGAAATGAGTGAATTGTGTTATTTCCAGTTCTTCCCGGACATGTGACGGATCACGTTTTCCTGTCGGAAGGAGTGGTCACTTCCAAAGTAAATGTCATGTGTATTATTTTCATTCGCAGCATAATAGGGTGTCAACCTTTACATTGTGTTGGATTTTACCCTTGCTCAATAAATTCATTTTCCATGAAAGAGTTTTCTTAAAGTGATATATTTTTTACTTTTTTTTAAAAGTTAGATCTTTATGACTCATTTTTAAATTGTATGTTAATTTCTCTCCCAATTCCTATTCGTAGCTTTCTTAGTGGGTGTTGCTACAAAGTGGCAATTGATTATCAGTTGCTAATTTGAATGCGCATTTCTATTTGTGCACCTTTCACGCTCTTGACAAGACGAGTATGAAACAATGGCTTTGAATGGTGCTTGCTGATCAACTGCTACTTGCAATTGACCAGAATTTTGGATCTACTATTAACGTTTTGCTCTTGATTCAATGTGAAGTTTTAACTTCAAGTTCCTCTAATTTCAAATAGATATTCTTTATTTCCTTGTTTACTTCTTTTTCCTTGAGGCTTTCTCGACATAGCAACAAGTTATGAATGCAAACTGATTTCTAAGTATTTTAGATCAAGTGTTGTGATTTGGTTTGAGGTATACCAAGTTACTAAAGTTTTGGGCAAGAAACTTGCATAAATTTGAATTTTAATAAACAGGCCTATACTTGCCTTTACAGTTGTTCATATCGGAGGAACATTTGGGTTAATTTCTAGTACGGAAGTGATCGTGGCAGTATAAACAATGCGCGCACCGGTGTGTACTAGATTTGCTCCCTGATCGATTTAAACAACCGTAAATAGGCACGTATTAGCATGTTGAATATCAATACTTTTGATAGTGCAGATGCCCCTCAGAGTGCGGACACGGTGATTGCTCTAGTTACCTGGCTACCTCAATCTGTTTATGAGACAGCAAAGAGATAGACAACGAGACCTTGAGCAGGTTTAAAGAGGGGGTGACTCCACATTTTCCCCTCACACTCAAGAGGAAATAACTGTAATGATTGAGTTGTGGTGGACATCCTGCGATAAAAACGACAGCTCCGACTAACCTAACATCCGGCCAGAAAGATGAAAATGTCAGGTAGAACGCGACGCAAATTGACATCCTGCGAAGAATGTCAGGTGTGAGGAATATCATCACCTGAAAAAGAGAAAGAAAATGATAAAAGGCCCGTCTGCACTACAGCAAGTTTTTTAATTAGCTGACTAATTCTGATCCAGGTAAACTACTCCGATCAGAACTAGCTCGAGCTAATTTGTAGTGCAGACGCAAATAGTGAGCTAATTCACTGAAGTATCTTGAGCTTAACAAGCCCATGATACCTTGGGCTATTTTGAAAAGTGAGCTAACGACTATTTTGCTCGCATTTTGCACAGTTAAGACTGGGCTTGAGTTTATTTGCCTTAGGCTGTTTCCGCATCAAGGTCACACCAACCCATCGCGTTGGTTTTCCAGTGGTCATTCTTATATTAATTGCCTGGAGTCTGGCTAATGCAGCTCGGACTTAACAATCTCATGCTAAATCATGGAGGAGGACAGTTTTCATCTAAAGATAGAATTTCCATTAATGGGATAGTTCAGATAGGACTACTGAATCTCGAGCTTAATCGAGAAGAGGGGTGATCGAGCTAAAACCCCAAGATCAAGGAAACTCAGGCTAGTGCAGCCCGAGCTAAATTGACATCCTGCAAAAAAATGTCAGGTGCGAGGAACTTCATCATCTGAAAAAGAGAGGGGAGACGATAAAAACAGGTAGCTGTGCCTCAACAAAGTTTATTTTTTCTTCCTCTGACTCCCCCTGTGGAATGGAGTACTTCCTGGTGATAACGCAACAAGTGACAATGACATCATCTTATGATGTCATAATGAAGTTAAGATAATTAGTGGTTGAATTGGCTTTTGTTACTCAAAGAAATACAATAAGGAAAATACAGGACAGCAAAGACTTATGGTCACTGGATTACATTAGAAACTCAGTATAATGAGGTACTTTGGGCCATAAAAAAATACCTTTTTATAGCAGCAATCTCGTTATAGCACGGTCAAAAACCAATAGATTATAAAGAGCTTGAACCAAAATATTACCTCTTTATATCAGGAATATTGTTATATCAGATATCTTAATACTGGGCTTCCACTGTAGAATGAATTGAATCGAATAATAACATTGTTTTTTTTTATCTGATATTGGATGATTATACTTTTGCCAAAAATTCTGAGAGTGACATCTTTAGTTCAAACAATTTTCAGCAGAGATGCTGTACTAGAAAATATTTTTAGAGCAAAATGTCTATGCAAAATTAGATATTTTACCATTATATATGAAATATATGAAATGAAATATCTGGTTTCATATTTTGTTTGAGTAGGAAGCTTATTAGGAGCTGATAAATTTGACTAACGTTAGTACTTTAAAAAAGTAGCTATTATGTCATTCTGTACATAGAAATAGAAAAATTATTTTAGAAAATGTGCGCAGTAGTTTTATCCCAGCCATCCATGAAAGACAGGTTTTCTAAAATTTTCCAAATGGCATTGAGGTTATTTTAGGCTTAGAGAACTGTTAAGAACTGTTTGCGCATGCAATTTTATAAAACAAAAAATGAAAAATGATATATTGTTGCCAACGTTTTACATATGTTCAGAATTTGGACAAACCTCCATGGGGGTAAACTGATCATGCTACTGTATAAAAAACGGATTTAGAATTCACACCTTTCTTGCTCAAAATAGAAGACATATATACCTGCTAATCCGACTTGCCTTGACCCAAGTTTAAACTAAACCAATCCCCCTCTACCAATTTCCCATTAATTAGCGCACCCCTATTATCTTGTTAACCTGACTTCGTCTTGTGCGAGTTAAAAGTTATCGATTACCCAAAGTGTCTAGCCTGGTAAATGAATATAATATGCCCCAACCTGTACCCTCCCTGTCCGTCTTTATTCCAAGTTTCCCTTTCTTATTATCCACCTGGGGCCAATTGCACAACAATGTCTTAGCTATCCGCTTCTTGATAAGACATCTTGACTTCTTGTGCCACCCTCTTAACATAAAAATATCAATGATTGTATCTATGTTGAGAGGGTGACACAAGAAGTTAAGATGTCTTTGTAAGAAGAGGATAACTAAAATCATTTTGTGCAATTGCCCCCAGACTTTTACAGGTAGTATGTCTTCTTGATCTATTTATATTCAGGCCAATACACTTTGTTTTACTTTCGTAATTTGTTTCAAGCCTTGTTCATCTTTGAGATGCGACATATGTTCGCATTTAACAATCCTTGAGTAACTTGTACAATAGGTCATTCTCTAACGGGAGGAAATTTATATAAATTGCAATTTTAGGCATATTTGCAAACTTTTGTGAATTATATTTCACTTTAATGAACCTGCTTCCCATTCTGTTTTAATTTATCTAAATCTTACTTTAATATCACATGAAATGTATTCTCAAAATAAAACACAAAAGATATTTCTGACTGAGCTACATTATTATTAAAAGTGGCATTCAAAGGCAACAAAACATTTTTTTTTCTTTTGAAGCCTAGTAACTATGAGGGGTGAAAGCAATCTAGTTTAGATCTATCTTTATCTTTCATGTCCGGAGATTATGTCTAATTATCTTTCCTTTTGGTTTATATTTTATTTGTACAGGCTCCCCCGCTTACTCGCAAGATACTCTTTTCAAAGAACAGAAATAGATGTATAAAAATAGACAATATTTATTGACAACTTTGATGTCTTGAACTGTAATTATATTTTCCTCTTGTGTTCCACATTGCTTCATCTGTATGAATGAATCTTAGCAACTTCAAAAAAAAAAATCTGTATAAAATAAATCTAATCAATTTTTGCTAATTTCAAATATTGCTTAACATCATTTTTATCTTATACATTTTTGATGTCTTGAATTTCTGTAACAATACTTTTTCTGTTATTTTCTGCATTGCTTCGGTCCATATGAATAAGATGAATAAGATGTAGCAACTGGAAATGGTTGTTTTTATGTAAATATATATTTTCTTTTACTAATTGTAAATATTCACAATATACAGACCATTCTATCATCTTTTGGTCTTTGATATCATGAAATTATTTAACTATATTTTTCCTGTTATGTTTCACATTGCTACATCCCTGTGAATACGTCTCAGCAACTGGAAATGGTTTTATTTATGACAATATATCTAATGTGGTAACTTCTTGTTTAACAGCATTTTTATCTATCTCATCTTTGATGTCTCGGACTTCTGTAACTAAATTTTTCCTGTTTTGCTCTGTACCACTTTCGTCCATATGAATGAGTCTTTAAATAGCAAACTGGAATTTTTTTTTATTTCTCTCAAAATATCTAGTTTTTACTTATTGTGAAATATTGTTTAATAGCATTTTTATCTTTTTCATCTTTCATGTCTCGGACTTGGGTAACTAAATTTTTCCTGTTATGTTCTGCACTGCCATGTCCTTATCCTAATCCACGTTTGTATGAGTCTTAGCGACTGGAAATGGTTGATTTCCCGATGTCGGAGCTACGCATAACAACTGCTTCGCGACATCAAACACGAGAAAGTGCGTAGCTCAAGTGTTGAATGGATTGTAGAAAATCTTCACAGATTTATAAAAGATGAACCTTTGCTCATAACAACTGCCTCGCGACATCAAACATGAGAAAACGCTTTAATAGCTCAAGTGTTGAATGGATTGTGCGAAATCTCCACAGATTTATAAAAGATGAACTTTTAAATCCTGCGAAAGAATCATCTTTCGTAGACAGTCATAGATCAATAGGGCAGACAGTCATGAATAATTCTGTATATTTTCTAGATCTTTCCCCATTTTTCTCTTGTTGATTTTAATCTGTATGATGACTAAAATAATGTTTGAGAAATCATTTTGCTTCTAAAATGGTGCTATTCAACTCCTCCTTACAATTTGTTCCAGTATCTTTATTTTATTTTTGTATGCATCTGTAATACATCAAGATCATTATCTCTTTAATTTTAGTGATGAATTTGAAGAATGTTTATTTTGTCATCAAGAATATACAACACATAAAATGTTGTGGTGGCTAAATCCAAGAATATATATTATTTGCCTTTGTGAAACTTTTCCTACACAACAGTACTTCCTTTTCATTTTCAAAGCTATACCAATTTTGTTGTGCATTTGTAAAATATTTCGCAATATTTTGATGGTATTTTTTCAAGTTGATTTCAGCAGAATTGGGACATGACTTCCTTGGAAAGTATTTTCCTGTTACTAATATTTAACTTTTCCTGTGAAGGAATAACATTTACTTTAGATTTTCATGTTAAGCAATAACATTTCAAATTTCCAGTATGTATTTCACAATAGCATTCCACTTTCTCATATATTTAGCATTAACATTTCACCTTTTCATACCCAGAAATAACATTTTACTTTCTCGTATTTAGCAATAACAGTTCACTTTTAGTCATACTACCAGGACTTTGCATTCGAGGGGAAATCCAAACTAGGGATTTACTCTGTAGCGCTATTGCACAACCTTCCCGAGAAACTTTCCGTCATAACTTTGTCAACTTCAGAAAAAAGGGCAACCGCAGAAATGATAGCAGAATTCAATGCAATAGCGCCATCTGTGGTGGCTTGTGTTTACCCTGTCTACCAATTGCACTCTCTTGTGTGAATGGAGAGGTTCTTTTGTGAAATGCATTTTTTTTTGTCTGGAGTCTCTTTGTGCTGACCATGACCTCTTTCACCGTGAGCCTTTGTGTCATGAATTAAGAATGAATTGGTGTTTATCAGAAAATCAGCCTGATTCAGAGTTGATAAGGTCGATATTATTATGAAATAATTTCATTGGATTCTCTGCATCGAACCTTCATGATAATTTGCATGGTTATTTCTAACTTCTGCCGAATATCATTCTATTATCAACAAAGTCCTGTTGATAATGAAAATGCATCTTTACACCTTATCAATACCAGTGATTATAATTGCAGCATATTTTCTTCAGAAAATAAGACCGATTCAGAGTTCATAAGGTCGAAAAAATTATGAAAGAATTTTACTGGATTCTCTGCATCGAATCTACAGTGCATATGATAATTTTCAGAATTATTTCCAATTTCTGCCAATTATCATTCTATAAACAATGAAGACCTGTAAATTATATTTTAGAAATGAAGATGAACCATTAAACTATTTTATATCAATGGATGAAACATATTTTCTTGGGTTATTTTGACAACATCTCAAATTTCGATGTAATTTCCTTTTAAATTATCACAAATTAATTTGTTGAATGATTTACCTGTAATATATGCTTATATCTCATTTTATCATTCTCTTTTTAAATCATTCATATTTCAAGCACAAAAATACAGCAAGAGGACAATCCTATGAACTATATGTAAATGCATTATATTGGGGTTTTATTGATAATCTTATCGCATGAAATGACTATATAGTATTCATCCATGAATGAATACGTAATGTTCTATGAAATGTTCTATGAAATTTTCAAAACAAAGGTATAATTTAAGTAATGATACCAAGCAAAACATTGTGTATATTCATTGAGTACAAACTTTATATATGGTAAATAGTCAATATAAGTTTTAGATTTCACTTTCTGATGTGCGTTGCTTTGCCATTCGAGAGCCCAAGTAGGTCAGTGTGAGCCAATAATGCCACCTGATATGAACTTTGGGTGACTGGCTTGACCCCCTGGTCTCTCAAAGAAAGGATCCTTGTATGAAAGAAGAGGGTCAGGTGCGTACCCTTGGCCTCTATCTGCCTTGGGGCATGGCAGTATGCTCGGTCAACACTGTGAGACGTAGAGACAAAGGCCTCGGACAAAGAAAACAACCTCCATTCAAGCATCAACAACAGCTGGATGGATACAAAATAAATTTTGATTCTTCTCCAATAAGCGGGTTTCCTATTAGATGCAATTTTTTTGCATACCTATAACACAAATGTTGTTCTTGACAACCCTAAAGCTTGCACAAGGCTTGCTCGACATAGCAACAAGTAATGTATGCAAACTGGATTTCAAGTATTGTAGTCTTACTGTTATCAAACGGTTTAAGGAATACAACGTAACTATGTTCAGTACGTGGCAAGAAAAGCACATAAATTTGAATGTAATAATAAGTAAACCCACCTATTTTCATTCTATGGAAAAATGTTGAATAAGAATTGCACCTGGGACTTTCCTTTGTGACCATGAAGTCATCGTGAATGCTTGAATGAAGTTGTTTACTTTGTCCTAGTCCTTTGTCCATTCTGTTCACAGTGTCTATACCCGCCTTGGGTCATGTTAGTGCACTTGGTCAAGTAGTTCCCGCTTTTGAGACTGAGAGTTAACCCTTTGACTGAAGGGGTTGGTAGTAGATTTGTAGGAGCCTATTGTAGTTGGATGATGTGGGGTTGGAGGGGTTAAAAGGAGTGGAGGTAAATTTACTTGGCTACCTGTTTTCTTTTATAGCTTGGACTTGAATTCTGAGGCATGGAAAATGAGTAATATGGCAAGAATGCGGTTACACAAAGAAATGGTGTAGACAAAATGCAATGTATAGAAATATAATTATTAGACGATTGGGATAGAGGGATTGAAGATTTTATCAACATTGAAGAAAGCAATCCATATTCAAAATGATAGAATTACTGTTGGTGATGATGATGATGTGGATGTTGATGATAATGGTGATGATGACGATGAGGATGATGATGTTGGTGATGATGATGATGATGATGATGATGATGATGTGGATGTTGATGATAATGGTGATGATGACGATGAGGATGATGATGTTGGTGATGATGATGATGTGGATGATGATGATGATGATGATGTGGATGATGATGATGATGTTGATGAGGATGAGGATGATGATGATGTTATTGTTGATGATAATGATAATGATGATAATGAGGATGAGGATAGTGATTTTAATTATACGGAGAATGAGATGGAGTAAGAAAGGGAAAATGAGAAGGGGAAGTATGAGGAAGAATAAGAACACTAATTAGTATGTAGGAAGCATTTTTAATAATGTGATAGATGGAAATGATGAAGATAACATCAAATTGGCCTAAGTATGAGTGCCTTTCTATTGCATGGAAACCACCTGATCTTGTAATCTCTGTTGCTTGAGAACTACTAGCAGCGTAAGATTTGAGTCATTGTTATCAATTAGAGGAGTAGCGAAGATGCTTTGTTCGTTTTGCCTCTGTCCCCTTGTTCAACCCCCTTTTCTTTATTATTTCTCTCTCTCTCCACTGATTCCACCTCTAGTTCTCTCTCCCTCTCCCCTACCATTCTCCTACCTTGCCTCCGCATCTACCCTCTACAGATCATACTCTAACTCTCCCTCCCTTGCCCCTATCTCTCTCTCAATTTTCATTCCTCTCCCGCTCTGTCTCCACTATCTCCATCTCCCTTTTTTCTCTCCCCCTCCTTAAAATTTCTGTCACCCCTCTCCAGCTTGCACTCTCTCCCTCTTTCTTTCTTTCCCTTCTTTCTCTGTCCCTCCCTTACTCTCTCTCACTCCCTCTCTTCTCCTCTCTCCCTCTCTCTCTCTTTCTCTCTGTCTGTCTGGAATCTCCATCTCCATCTCCCTTTTTTTCTGTCACCCCTCTTGGCTTGCACTCTCTCCCTCTTGCTTTCTTTCTCTGTCTCTACCATACTCTCTCTCACTCATTCTCTTCCTCTCTCTCTCTCTCTCTCTCTTTCTTTCTCTCTGTCTGGAATAGTTGTCTAGCCTCCAGGAGTCATGCTGAGAACAAAGTTCATGTCCATCTGGATGATATGTAGTCTAGTCTGTTATTTCAGACCCTTTTATCTTCATGCCTTGTTGTACTGAATGCATTTGATTATTTTGCTCTGAATATTAATATTTGAAGTGACCAATATTTGTCAATGTTGTTTAGATACAGTCAAATAATCATCTTCATTGAAGGTGTTTTTGAGTTCTCTTTTCTTTATATGCTATTGTTTTAGCTCCTCATAGGTCAATTCTTCTTCTCAGTTGAAGCTATTCCTTCAGATCTGCATGATGGATCTGTATTTGAATCCTTAGACATGATTGCCACACTTAGCAATAATACCTCCATCACCATAATCAATATGGTCAGATTAAAATAAAGAATTAATTTTTGTGTTCATTTGTTTCTAATTTCAGAATGTTTTAGTTAAAGTAATTTAAAGTTTACTAAATTTGAATTGGAATACTAAAATTTAACAATGATAATTATGAGCCAGTGAATGCAAAGTTGGGATTTTCACATTCAACCAAATAGTATTGACTATGGCGTCTGCAAAACAAATTAAAAGAGCCCATCATCAGTTCCAGAACTTCTTACAGTCATTCAAATGATAATGATAATAATTATAATAATAATGATAATAATAGTAATGATGATAATAGTAATAAGGATACTAATAATAATGATATGAAGAATATTAATAATGATAACTATATTAATATTAGTACTAGTAATGATACAGTGATCTTACTCTGAATGTAGATAGCAGCACACTTTCCATCCTAATAAAGGTGCTCAAGCTCAAGCTTGACTTCACAGAGAGGTCTATGAATGGATGCTATCTGAACCATGTCTGATAGACAAGACTAGTCGGGATGCGGTCCATTGTGAGAAACTTGGTTTGGGATGCGGGACAAGCGGATGTCTGGTGAAGCAATCCAGTCCTTTGTTCATTACCATCATCAAGGCTTTGTGTCCCACTCAAACTCATTCCATTCTCCTCTTACTCCATAGTTCATCCTTCATATGTTGCTCCATCTCTTTGTGAAATATCTCATGTACTTTTGTTTTGTGTTCCAAAATTAACCCATTCCATCCTCCTACTCCCCCATTTGCTCTTCATAGTATGTTGCTCCATTTCTTTGTGACAAATTCTGTTGTGAATATCTCTTGTAGGTTTGTTTTGTGTCCCAATAGGCCTATTCCTTTCCATCCATGTACTCCATCATATTTTGTTGTATAATTTTTTTTTATTGGCCTCTATCTTGAAAGCATGTATGTTGTACTCCATACTCCTTGCTCTTCTGTGTATTTTTTCTCTTTACTATTGTTTTTGTGTCCCACTCAAACTCATTCATTCTCCACCTACTCCATCATTCATCCCTCGCATGTTGCTCCATCTCTTTGTGACAAATTCTGCTGTGATACATCTTGTACTTTTGTTTTTGTCACACAATTAAACAGATTCCATCCATGTACTCCATCATATTTTGTTATAGGATTTCTATTTATTTCTCTTTTGTGATTATTTTTATTCTCTTGTACTTTTGTTTTTGTGTCCCACTCAAACTCATTCATTCTCCTCCTACTCTATCACTCATCCCTCGCATGTTGCTCCATCTCTTTGTGGCAAATTCTGCTGTGATACATCTTGTACTTTTATTTTGTGTTCGAATACCCCTTTTCATCCTCCTACTCTATCCTTCGTTCTTTGCATATATGTTGCACTGTTTGTTTTTGACAAATTCTTTTGTGATATCTCTTGTACTTTTGTTTTGTGTCCCAATGTTAACCCATTCCATCCTCCTGCTTCCCCATTTGCTCTTCATAGTATGTTGCTTCATTTCTTTATGACAAATTCTGTTGTGAATATCTCTTGTAGGTTTGTTTTGTGTCCCAATAACCCTTTTCATCCATGTACTCCATCATATTTAGTTGTAGAATTTCTATTTATTTCTTGAAAGCGTATATGTTTTGTGTCCCACTCAAACTCATTCCATTCTCCTCCTACTCCATCATTCATCCCTCATAGTTGCCCCATTTCTTTGTGACGAATTCTCTTGTACTTTTGTTTTGTGTCCTAATGTCCCTGTTCATTCACATACTCCATGTTCGTTCTTCATATCTTTGTGACATATTCTGCTGTGATATTTCTTGTACTTTTGTTTGGTTTTGTCCCAATATTTATTTCTATCCTCCATCTCTTTGTGACAAATTTGGTGAAAAAATATTCTTTTTTATCTTGGTGTTTTTTTTATCTTGTGCTCCTTTCTCTTCTGTAATTACCTTTGTTCTCTTGTACTCTTGTTTTGTGTCCCACTAAAACCCATTCCATTCTCCACCTACTCCATCATTCATCCCTCACATACGTTGCTCCATCTCTTTGTGACGAATTCTGCTGTGATACCTCTTGTACTTTTATTTTGCATCCAAATATCCCTTTCCCTTCTGCTACTCTATTGTGTATTCTGTTGCTCCATCTCCTCGTTACAAATTCTTTTATGATATTTCGTGTACTTTTGATTTGTGTCTCAATATCCCTTTCCTTTCTCCAAATCCATTGTTAATTGTTCATACATTTCTCTATACCTCCCGTCACCCCCCCCCCCCTTTCTCTCTCACTGTCTTTTCATATGACCTCTTTTTTATATTTCTCTTCCGTTCTACTTCTTTGTTGAACTATTTTCCTCATCTTCGCTGCTGATTTTCCTTGTTTAGAAGATTATCAAACTCCATGTATAGAAATAGACAATATTCGGCCAACCCTCCTAAACATTTCTTTGCTGGCACCCCTCTATTTTGAAATGTTATGTTTTTTGTCTTATCAACAGCATTTTGTTGCGATTTGATCAATCACTGTCATTTATTTTTCTGACAGTTGTAGGCCCATCTTGTATACTTTTTAAATTTGCTATTGATGCAATACAAGAACTGGTATCATGCAAATAAATGAATATCTTATGCTTTGCAGTAAATATCTGAAAATAAGTGAAGTTCATGGCTCCAATAAACCCAAGAGCAGTAGTGATCTATGTTGATGTATTAAATGTGGATTGTAAAAATACAGTCAAACCTGTATAAAGTGGCCGCCAAAAGGTTCAGAAATAGAGACCACTGTACACAAGTGACTTGTATAAGAAACATGATGTTCTGGAGGGAAGCTGTAATAAAGAAGGTGACCATTATATACAGGTGGCCTTAACGGACAGGCTGGCTGTTGCAAAGTGGTTGTATCAAAATCATGTTCCTTCTGATTATCGGTTTTGGAGACCTTATCTTTGTGGAGCTGCGCTCAACATATCTCATTGAAGTTGATTGACAAAAGACCGTCTGAAGTGAGTCATCGATGGTGACAAGGAATCACTCACCGTCTTTGGACGTGATGTCAAATATACTTCTCCAATCAAGACAGTCGTTTAATGTTCGAAAGACATCTGATTATGCCAATGCTACACAAATCGAAAACTATTTTAGGGACTTCTTGTCTATAGTGACCACCTCTCTATATTGGCCACCGTAACTGATCCAACCCAAAGAGCATTTTTTTTCTCTCTTTTCCTTCAAACTTTCCTTGACTTTACTCCATTTTCTACTGCTCCTTGAGTATCCAGCAAAATGGATTTGGGGCATTATGAATTGCATCTTTTATTATTGTTATTGATATTATTATTGATATTTATAAATTAGTTCCCTATTGATGATAAGATATGTTGAAAGACCTGTCTATAGAGGTCACCTGCTTGCAGTGGCTTTCTATTTTCCTTCTGTGGCCACTATAGACAGGTGGCTTGTGTAGCTGAAACTATCTTCCAATCCTTTGACTTTGAAATTTTGGAGACCATTTTCTTCGGGAGCTATTAACTATCATATCAGAAGGATATCTCTGACATACATTATCATCAGGTTCATACATTTGCTTGAATATCGGTCAAGTTGATTGACAAAAGAACGACGTCTGATGTGAGTCATCAATGAGTGAGAAGTCATCACTGTCGTCTTGGACGTGATATCAAGTATATGCTACTCTCATCAAGACCACCATTCACTGATAAAAAGAGACTCTACTTTGAATGTAGATGCCCTTCTTGATATTAAAATGTAGATGGAGCTTTTTTGGGCTATATTACATTAGAAGGCAATAGACCAGTTCACATAGTGATGTAAATTTTATGCATACCGCTAATATAAGGTTGTTATTGCCTACCCAAAGCTTGTTTGAGGCTTGTCATAGCTGTAGCTAATGCCTTCAAACTTGATTCCAAGTATTTAATTGTAGTTTAATTGTTACTAACAGGTTTAAGGAATACCACATAACGTTTGTTAGCAAGAAACATGCAAAGTAAATATGATGAATCTGAACAAATGGTCCATTCGAAGCTGGTGCATTGGACCGTAAAAATGATGGATCGTCATATTAAAGCTCACGTTCATATATCTTTCGGCAGATAACTAGAATGACTAAAATCGTCTGCAGCATACATGTATACTTCTATAAAGCAGACGTCGTAGCAAATTTGATTTTCAATCGGCTCATCTCACAAGCCTTGATCACATCAGAAGGGTGTTACAAATTTCTGAAGGTTGCAAGTTACGTCTTTCTTGCTCTCAGATAGCACATGACGCCATAGCCTTCTGTGTTGGAAAGGCATTATGTATGGTGCCTAGGGCGTGATGTCAAGAACAGCCTTGGCTGATCAAATCATTAAACTATCTTGAGAATGATCTAGAGAATGATAAGAGGGTGATGCTGATTGTTCAGGTAATAACTGAGTGCATTCACCATATTTGTATGAATATAGTTGTTGGAAAGAAATGGATCACTAATGTGTTTGTTTATTACAATAGTAACACTATCTATTATCTACCCTGGGTAGACTGATTGCTCAGAATAGGCTGATAGCTCAGTTGGTAGCTGATCACATTCAGCTTATATGTATGAATATGGTTATTGGAAATATATGCATCATACATGTGTTTGCTTTATTATTTTAACAATATATATTATTTTCCCTGGGTAGACTGATTGTTGGGAATAGATTAATAGTTCAGGTAGTGCACTTATCACATATACCTTATTTGTATGAACATGCTTATTGGAAATAAACGCATTTGGAATGCATTTGCTGTACAATAGTAGTAATATATTTTATTTACCCAGGGTAGCCACTTTCAGCTGATAGCTTTTCTTCTACCAGTCCTGCATAACATAAAGTTATTATCCTTCTCCATTCTTACGTGTGTCGTGCACCTGGCAAAAGGGAGATGGTCCCATTTTAAAACTCTATAGCTCATATTCCGATAGTAGCAATTAACTTAACCCTGGACTTAGCCATTGTTATTTAGATGCTGTCTATTCAAAATTTAAACCAATGGTCTAGATGACAATGACTAAGACCGGGGTCAAGTTGAACCATGCTATCAGAACACAGGCCTATAACTTGGCCATGGTTTGAACCCATTACCTTACGTTTATTGGGGCAGACACTCTACCATTGAGCCACACATGCCCATGAATCATTATTCCTTTGTTGCATCAGCATATGCTTCCCGATCAAACTAGAGAATGATGTCATGAGAGAAGGCTACTCATAGTTCAGTTTAATACGTAATAATGTTTGCCATATTTGTATGAACATGAATTCTAGAAAGCGATGCCTCATTAGCTGTCATGTTTATTTATATTTCTTAGTGAATCATTGCTCCTTTGTGGATTTCTACAAGATGGTTTTAATGAGACATGGTATACTATGAATAGCACATGCATGGGATGTTTGGGATTCCGG
>BQKZ01009264.1:0-16284 GCA_036244855.1 Temnopleurus reevesii
CATCATCATCATCATCATCATCATCATCATCACCATCACCATCATCATCATCATCATCATCACTTACCTGGTTCTTGACTGGGGTAACGTATCCCTTTGTTCGCCAATCAACTTTATCGGGGAGAACCACGTTGCTAGGAGGAAGGAAGGTGGAGCCTCCTGTCCTGTTGCCACGGTGACTACTCTTAGCCAGGACCTTTTCAACAAACTCCTCATTTGTCTGTTGGGGAAATAACATACAATGATAAGACTTTTTGTCATTTCAATTTGATGAAAATTTATAAAGTAAGTGTGAATCTTCTCAGATCAGTACCTTATTGTCATTGTCTGCCCAGTCATTATACAGGGCGTGCTTGTAAAGCAGTTTTTACAACTGAATGCACCTACCCTGTTTTTAAAGAAGACTGTGTAAATAAATGATAGATGAAGATTTGAGGGGCACTTTATCACTAAGAATGTGAATCCAGTGATTTTCAGGAAGCCCTCCAAATTCAAGGGTTAGATATAGATGGTTTAAAATTGCAAATCATTTTTAGATTTCGCTGATAGGTATAAATCAGTATGTGGATAGAGAAAGAGTATGTATAGCATTGCTTTCCTTTGTTAATTAAAGTTACCGTATTTCTTGTTATAAGGTTCCGTATTTGGTGGCCATATTTAGGGAAACACTTGCATTTAATACACCATGAAATTTGTTTTGGTTTTTCCAATATGGCTAATAAATGACGTCACTAATAAGTATGGTCTGTTCTGATGTAATGTTTAATGATTTCGAATATGAATTTACGCAAAGTCATGACAATACCGCAAACTTTACCTTCATTTTTCATTCTAATTTATCAATGTTTATTGGAAATAAAATTGATAACATATACCAATCTACTGCTGCAACGCCCCTTAAAGTACCATAAAAAAATCACAATATTTTGAGGATAATGATTTAAAAAAATCTTAAATCAACATCACTATATGATTTATTTGTATCTATTATTAGAATTAATCGATCCCGTGCCTTGAATATGGACTTTAAACCTATTTTTATTGAGACTAACCACGGTATTTGCTAGAAAAGGTAAAATACCCCAGATTAAAGGTCAAAGTATGAAATATTGGTCTCGTGAATCAATCTCGATAAAATTGATATCTTTGTCAATATTTGACCTGAACTCGTGATACAGTGACGGGGATGAAATAGCAAAAGAAAAGAGCTGCATGGTATGCGGGCATACACAAAAGAACAGATAAACTTATTCTAATACCCTAAAAAGTATGCCAATGTCATATTCCCAGTAGAACTTCGATTTTGTTACAAATGGACTTTATCTGCGTATCATTACCCGGCATTTTGCCTTTTGGTATCAATTATTGTATATCATTTGGCTACAACTTGCTCAAAGACATTTTTATTTTAAAATTTCCATTCTTTTAATTGACAACTTTCAAATCATGCATGTAGGTCAAAATTCATTAACAATTTAACTGGAGACTGGTCGATCAAGCAACTATATATGTATATATATATATATATATATATATATGAGATCATGATACGATTAAAATATTTTCGGCAATTTGATTTACTCTCTTTCTCTTATTTTGGTTATTCTCCTTTGTTTAGTTTAGTTTTAGTTTGTTTTTCTTCTGCATACAACATCACAACTGTGATGACAATTTGTCAACATACACTGTATAAAAATTAAATAATAGAAGAAGGATAATCTTTTAAGCAAATTGCTTGAAAAAAATAAGACAATCCTGAGAGAAAACTAATATAATTGATCAGTATAATTATTCGATGCGCAGAATTAATATCACAATTTTTGCAAAACTTTTCCATTTTGGGATGAAATATTTACAATGTTTTATTTCTAAATTCTGATTTTGCTGGACGCAGCGAATACATTAATAATCATATACCTTTATTTTTTGTGTGTTTGAAACCATTAAATGCTTCTCGAGGTAATGTATCCTTAAGACTTACTGTATATGGCATGTTATGCACTATCAACACCTTGGGGGATGCGTCAAATCTAAAGACCGACTTACACCTTTGCGTTTTGTGCGTCAAGGGAGCGTTTTTAATTTTTCAGAAACGCTCGTTCGACGCAGGCTAAAACGCAAAGGTGTGTGAGTCGGCCTTTAATGGCAGTACTTTTCTTTGACGCTCTACTGCGTCAGTGTACTGCGTCAGTGTACTGCGTCAGTGATGCTTCTATTTTCGCATCATTGGCGCTTCAATGACACCTATATTTGACGCATCGCTGCGTCAGCACACAATGCCCATTGCGCACACTTACCATGTCAGCAAATTGGTTCATTCCGAGCTCATAGGTGAAGTGACCGAGATCGTACTTGAGGTTGTGCTTGACGACGACGTCGAGGTTGCTCTCCCAGATTCGACGTCGTGCATCCTCCTCGTCATCGTCCCTGTACTGCTTCTGATGAGTGTTCTTCCATTCATACCAGTCATCGTCGAATTCGTGTAGCGACATCGACAGGGAGCCAACGACGCACACGGCTACGACTAGAAGGCTCAGGTATTTCATGTCTGTGAAGAATCAACGTTGTTGATTGGCGGTCAAATAAAGTTTTAAAAAGTATATAAAGAGTTTAAAGCCCATGTCAATGGAAAGACCGACTCACATCTTTGCGTTTTTAGCCTGCGTCAGCCCAGCGGTTGTTTTTTTAATTAGAAACGCTCCCCAAGCATACAGTATTCGCTGAGGAAACTGTGGAATGACGTTCGGCTTGCGTTCAAGGAACTTAACCGAACGTCAGTCCACCGTATGACCCGCGACTCTGTGCTTCCAGGAAGCGTTTTCAATTTTCAAAAAGGCTAGACCAACACGGGATAAAAGCGCAAAGGTGTCAGTCGACCTTTACAGAGTTGGCTAACTCTATTAAACGGATGGACAGCTCATGCACAATGGCAACTTTACCTTAAAAAAAAAAGGAATAGAATGTGTTCAAATTTGAATAGAATTCTGTGCTTTTCGAGGGGTACTCAATATCAGTCAATCAAAATGAATAGCATGTTTTATCATATAAATGAGCCCAATGTGGAAGCGTCATTGTATTTTGGTTACAACTCTCCTCTATCGACCAAAGGATCGCGGTTCGAGTCCCCCATGACGTTAAATTTCCTTCAGCAAGTAATCTATACACATTTGGCTGCACTCAACCCAGGTGAGATGACTGGGTACCTGGATTATGCAATATGTACATTGCGGAAAACCGAAGCAAAGATTCTCTTCCTATTGACTAACAGTTGGGTTAATTATTGCCTAATTGTTTCCATAATGTATGATAAATTATTCGATAAAAATGAATTTGATTTTCATTCTCGTTATTATATTGAATTGTATATGCTAAATTTATTTCTCATCGTTTTTTTAATGATATCGAAAGTACAAACCACAGCTTAAGAGCAATGATTACAGCTAAAGTACAGGCAATACCGACTAAATATTATCTCACGTTAGATATAACATGTATAATGACCGTTTTAAGTACAATTAAGAACGAAATAAATGCCTGAAAGTCATACTGCCAGGATAAGTTTCAAAACAGCATCGAATGTGCCCCATCTATTGCACTGTTAAAGATGAAATTATCAGATATTTCAAGGACTGTAATAGTCATTAATCATGTTTATTTAGTAGAGTTGATACTTTCTTCTCCAATATGAGCCGCCCCCCCCCCCCCAAAAAAAAAAAAAACTTCAGAAATGCTATTTACTCACGACAGAATCTTATTTAATATTGTTTGGTGATTTGTAAAATAAAAGGAGGTGGTCTCCAATTAAAAAATGATGAGCATCTCGACCGGAAAAACTTATATTTATGATGAATGAAACGTAATAGTGTGATATAAATTGCTAAAGTATGCAATAAGGCCAGAATGATTAAAACTAAGGAATTATGATTCTACTATTTTGATTTTTAATTTAGAAGGCATACACTTAAAAAGAGCAAGGTCACAAAGAATGTTAAAGAATCCTCTCAAAAGGCGTCAAAATTGTGATTGTTCGTGGACACAACATTACATCTGCACGAGGTACAATACACAAAATAAGTTTGGGATCACTTTTTTTATTATAACACTTGAGAATGGTCGCATTTTCAAGATGTGTACTGGAGCAATAGACTAATTCATTCTATAATGAAATCACTCATGTGTGAAATTGATTACAGCGTGTTAGCGGACATTTAGAACTGCTGCATTTTGGCCATTTTCAAATGCATAAAAAATTTACAATTTTATACATACGCAATTAAGAAAGATCCTTAACTTCATTTTAGTAATGTATAAACAATGACTGTATACACTTGAAGAAATTGAATGATTGTTATCACGATTCGCACGTCAAAGAAACGAAATATCAACTCACCTGTATAATTGTTGCTAAATAAAATAAGTAAGAAATCTGATGCTCATCTGACAAGGACAAAAAAACAGAATAATTGGCAAGACCACTTGACCTCACTTATATCGAGAAACCGGGTCATGATTTATGACTGGACCTTAACCTTGACGTTGGAAGATTAGGAGAATCACATGAGACAGATTAGTGCAAGACTCGCTATTATTGTTGATTTAGGGGTGTCATTGAAAATATTAAAAACTGTGATAAATAAACTTATCAAAATGTCCCGCAGCTAGCTTGCCGCGAGAACTTAGTGTAAATTTAAATAAATCATTGTGTTTTCTTTAATAAAGGTGTCAACATTGACTGAACGAGCTCACGGTGTAACCTATGGAATGAAAAATTCAGGTAGGGGGCGGCAACATTTTTTTTTCTCGCTAGGGTTCGTCATGAGAAGGGCACCCCCCCCCCCCAAAAAAAAAAGAAAACCGGGCAAACCTCTGTGATATGTCAAATCATAGATATCGTGATGCGCAAAATGGGTAAGAGTTCAGATTTTTATATATATATCAATGCAATGAACTACCGAAGACCAAAGTTTATGATTTTATCGTGACTCGACAAATAGAAAATAATATTAGTTTTTATTTTAGTCCGTGCGGGCGTCATACGATCGTCATTTCTCTTGATCTTGTGACTAGGGTCATAAAGAATGTAAGCTAAATAATTAGAATTATTCTTTATTATACCGCTTTAATCATATTTATTGCATACAATTGTAAATGTTATTTGCCGTTTGCCAGATTTGATGCGTTTATAGACGCCATATGTTGTTCAAACTTTTGAAACTCGTGACTAGATTAATGACATGCTTATTTCGACATTTTTTCTGTATTTTTCTAGTCTATAGCCAGAGTAAAAAAAGAATGTGGTATTTTTGTCCGTAATTAACGAATCAAGGCGGTATTTCACCAATACAAGAAAATCGCTGTGAGCAGAAGGAACAAAGGCTTGGGGCAAAGTAAACAACCTCAATCAAGCGCAAACAATAGCTAGATGGACACAAAAGAAATGTTCATCCTTCTTAATATATGTTGAACAAGAGACGCATCATTATGGGCTTCCCTTTGTGGTCATGTAGTTAATGTGAATGCTTCACTGCAATTGTTTAATTTGTCACAGGCCTTTGTACCTCTTCTTCTCACAGTGCGAACTTGCAGGTCAACTGTTCTATGGTTAATGATCCTACGCATAATCAACGAAAAAATTGATATCAGTCGTTCCTATATTTCGTAACTTGGTGTAACACTGCCTTTTTTAACTTAAAAAAAACTCCAAACTTTTATCTACCTCTAGTACTTGTTCCTCATTAAATATCATTTATGACATAAGAAATGAAGTAACCAGAATAAGAGATTGATTAATTAATCAATACTTCAATCTATTCAATATATCATATGCATTTGAATTGTTCGTATTATTTTAACAGGATGGTTAGATGCTGGACAAATGGGCCCTGTATATGAAATCATGGAGTGATAGAAGGAGTAAGGATATAAACAAGGAGGAGTAAAGATATAAAGCAAAAAATATTGCTGCTCTCATTAATACCCTCTCCAATAACAATTTTGAACACTTTTAAAAAAAAATCATCCTCGCTGTTTCTCCCACATCCCTCCCCTTCCTCTTTCTCTCTCTCTCTCTGCCTATCTCTCTCTATATTTCTATCTCCCTCTTACTCTCTCTTTTTTTTTCTCTCTCTCCCCCTCCCTCCCTTTCTCTCTCTCCATCTCTCTCTCTCTCTCTATTTCTATCTCTCCTCTCTCCAATCTGTTTCTCTCTCTCCCCCTCCCTCTCTCTCTCTCTCTCTAACTCCCCCTCTCTCTCTCTCCTCTCTCTCCCTCTCTCTTTCTCTCTTTCCCTCTCTCCCTCCTCCGCCCTCTCTCTCTCATTCACTCTGCCTCGCCCCAAGTGAACAATTGATCATAAAATTGGAACTTGGAACTTTTGCAATATTTCACCATGGCGGAGGATGTGTTGCAATATATTCCAAGAAGGGAAAAACCTGGGGCCAAACTGTTGGTCTCGATTTTTTTTTGGGGGGGGGGGGGTACTTTTAATCAAAGCAAGATTTTTCAGGCCAAGACCCAATCTTTAATGAGATGAAAATTCTTAAAGTCAAAAGAAGCAACAACACAACTTTGCTAAGAGTAACAAAAAATAATTTATTTCTCATTCAACATTCAGGAATTTACAATAAAACTCCTATAGATTTCATAGTATAAGTATTTAAGAGAAAATACGATTGACAAGTACACTAAAGGTTAACAGTGAAATCAATTCTAATATTAAACAAATTTTCTGACAAAATACATAAAATGATGCTATAGCAAAAATATAAGTACCTATGTTGAATAACCCGATAGAAAAGGACAATTACAATACATTTAAAGTTGTTTTGATAGCATCAATTTGTTTTATTTTCACAAATTTTATGACCATAAATTTGCTAACTATTTCACTCAATATAATCCCCCCATAGACTTGTGTACAATAATCTGTTTAAAAAATTAAAATAACAACTCATTATTGAATATGTGAAAAGGTTTGAAATTTGGTGAATTTGCTCAAATCTATGTACGCTAAAATATTGGATTTTACAGTATATGCTCAATTGTTGCAAAATTTTGCTATTCATTGTGACTGTGCCTAAAATATGATTGCGATTTAGATATACCAAGAGGAACGTTTATTTAAAAATCTATATCTGCTGTAAGTAAGAAAACATAAGGTAATTCTAACATAAAAGTCGACATAGGAGGGATTAAACAAACCTCGTTATAAAGAGCACTGACATATCGAGCTCTCGTTATAACAAGGTAATTTTCCTGGTCCCATCTCTTTGTATTTTATTGTATTTTGACCCTGATATAACAAGATTTCAATATAAAGAGGTAATTCCTCTGGTCCCAACGAACTTCTTATAACGAGGTTAGACTGTACTTCATTTGCCTTACACCTACGTGATTATTTAACGTAGGGGGTGTTATTCAAAATCAACTGCATATTTGCAAATTGTTAAATGCATTTTCATTCGCGCACGATATGCATATTTAACAAGACGCCTGTGAAACAATGATTTTGATTGGCCCGTTCCGATCAGCTTCAACTTGCCATCAATTGCAACTTTTGAACAACACTCCCTTAGACAATGTCTAAGACAAGCTTGACTGTATCCAGAGCTACCAACATTTAACAGCAACAATCAGGGAGATTGTGGAAGAAATCCAGTAGATGTCTATAAAATGCACACAACCTAATGGCATCAATGTTTCCATAATCCAGGAGATTGCTCAAAAACATGCATTTATTGTGGCCCATTTCCAGGAGTCTCCTGCGGAATCCAGGAGACTTGGCAGCCCTGCTGTATCTACCTAGCGTCTATTCAAGAACATTGAGGTAATACTAAAACATAAAGTCAATTAATTTAAGCTTGAACAGAGCATTCTTTGAAAGACCCCAGTTAGATGCTAGTCAGTAGTCTATTTTCAAATTGAATGAACTCATTTAACAGCATTCTTCAAAACGGGATAGGACTTGGTCACATAAATCAACACAGATCATTTCAATATGCCGGGCCTTATTAGTTCCTTTTATATTGCACTTCCACTCATCGTTGCACACCAGGAGGGCGTTTCATGAAAATTGTCACCAGCGACAATTAGTCAGCGCCAACCGATCAAATTAAATCCTTAATTTTGATTGGATGAAAAGCATGATTGCCGACTGTTGCTATGGTAACTGTTGGAAAATAACTGCTTGTCGCTGGCGACAATCTTCATGAAACACCCTCAAGACAACTGTTTGTTTCCTGGTGATGTACTTCAGAAAAAATAGTTCATATCTTACAGTGGCTGTCACACACTCTAAAACATAAATCATCATGTAGGTTGAAATCACCCAACAATTCACATCATAAAGAAAAAAGTATTTCAATCTCAAAAAACAAATTATTTTCCTGTACTATATTGCATTTCATGAAACACTTGTTCGTTTTTTAGTTATAATATGAATATTGACAGCTCGTGAAATAAAAGAAAAATTAAGAAAATTAAGAAAAATTCAATCAATTAAATCATTCAGGTTACCCTATGTAATCAATAATTGATTATGCCAGCAATGGAAACAAACCAATCTGGCAAAAAATCATATTCTAAATTCAGAAAGCATATATTCACATTAACACAATAATATCCAATAAATAGGTTGCATTTAATGGCTTCATGAACTTGTCTTCGAAAGAAAAGCAAACAATATAATACATCTTTAGTTGAAATGATATCATTCAATGAAATAATATTTAAACCATCATCTCTGTATAAAAACTAAAAAAATTCAATGAACAAAAAAAAACTTTCTCTGACTATAGATTCTATAGTAATATGACCAGCATATTGGGGAGGTGTCAGTAAACATCAAAATCAATGTTCTTCTGTCACACATATAAATACATTCCAAAGACAACCTTTCAAAACTCAGGCCTCAGTCCAATGCTAATCAGAATACCAGACATTCACTTGATTAATAATTTTCCATGTTCAATACCAATTTAACCCTGAACAGACACATAAAGACACCAACAAAAATTTGGCGTAGCGGTCTGTAACTATTCACATGATGAAATGGCTGTCTTGTGCATTTTTTTAAAAATAATAATAGGTTACCCCAAAGGTACGAAGTCAGGGCTACCAACCTGAAAATTC
This sequence comes from Temnopleurus reevesii, assembly GCA_036244855.1. Taxonomy (NCBI): domain Eukaryota; kingdom Metazoa; phylum Echinodermata; class Echinoidea; order Temnopleuroida; family Temnopleuridae; genus Temnopleurus; species Temnopleurus reevesii. The sequence continues at coordinate 9,130 of BQKZ01009264.1, forward strand.
ACGTTTCAGGGAGATAATACAGTCAAACCTCGTTATAACGAGCTCCTTGGGACCAGAGAAATCATTTCTTTAAAACAAAACCTTGTTATATCAGGGCCAAAATACAATAAAATACAAAGAGATGGGACAAGGAAAACTACCTTGTTATAACGAGATCTTGTTATATCAGTGCTCTTTCTAACGAGGTTGGACTGTATCAATTTTTAGCAATAACTCTCTTCAGCTAATTGAAGTTAAATTTTAGGGTTCTTGTTAGGAAATGCCCCATTGTGCAGCAGTTATAATCTCTGTATGATGTCACCATTAAAAAGTGTGATCCTTCTCATAGATATGAAAAAACATTCATGTTCTCAGCCTGTAAAGGAATAATATCAATACATAATGTAGCCAGGTTTGAGATGCACAAAATGATTAAATTAGCATAGGTGTCAACATTTCCATATTTTGATTCTCTTACATATGACAAGGGGATTTGGAGATAAATATCAGTGATCAAACGAGAAGAGAAGAAAACTAGAATCCAACACACCTCTTTCACCTGCCATTATAAATTTCTTTTTTAATTAACAAACAACATTTACTACTTATGGTTCTGGGCTGTGATTGTTCTTAAATCTTCGTGTTATACACAATGACATACATCTTGATCTTATAAATAGCTTTGTGATGTTTTCCAGGTGATGGAATTGGTTCAAGGGAACAGGTAGATAATCTAAAGAACAGTATTATTAATGACACAACAATATTCAATTCAATCGTTCTCTTTGCCTATTACCCATCATGAAGTTATATCAATATTTTTGAACAGCCGGAGTAATCCAGAACAGACAATCAACTATTACACATCCATCTTTCTCAGAATACACCATTTTTTAATGGATAGCATCAATGAAGAAAAGAAAATGCACTGGAATTTAAAATGTTTCTGGTATACCTTTGCGCGTCACAGTACAAAATCTTGAACACCCTTTTTTTTCAGATCCACAAATGCTAATGGATAAACTGAATTCTGTCTAGGGGACAGGTTTATTTTATAACTATGTTGTGTTCACTGGTGCTTATTTTCCTATCCTCTCAACAACCGTGAAATGTCTTGAAAAGTTTGGAGTCCAATTTAAGATTTGCATGAATGACCTTTTTTTTGCTTGAGAAAGTAAGTGCCGTTTCCTGAGACCTGCTTACAATTTTTTAGATAATAATTCTAAAAGACGAGTCTGTTAGAGGATAGATCCGGTCCACCTCCACCCCCTCCTCCTCCTATCCCACACCCACCAGGAGGGTCATTCTTGTCATCAAAGTTCCTGGAGTAGAAGGGTTTGGCCGATGAGGCTGGGCGCTGCTTCCTGAGGGCTGCTTGGCGTGCTTCAGTCTCTCTTTCCTGCAAAGAAAATCACAAAAAATAGAAGACGTGTCAAATGACATCTTATACTTTATTTTTAAAAAAAATAAATATACTTTATCGTTCATCTCAGAGTAACGAATACAAGCATATTTACAAACATATAAACCTAGAATAAACACTTCGGGAGCAGAGAATACATGGTATGAAATAGAAACAACAACAACAGCATACTATAACAAAATGCGTGAACTATTGTGCAATATTATATCAATTCATATAAATTCATTGTTAATCTGTATATTGCTTAAATGCATAAACTTAACGCAAAATAACCCAAAAATGGATTACCAGTTAAGGAGTTAAAGAAAATAAACGGTTCATTAGGAATTGACTTAGGCTCGATATAAGCCTTTTAACTGTGTGTGCCCGTTCTTTTGTGTGTCCATCCAATTGTCTCACTGTATAAACTAGTCGTCGTACAAGTCGTCTTTTGATTATTTATGAGAATCAATTATTTTTTTTTTAAATTCAATATTTGGAAAACTGAACACCTTTTTAACGTCTTGAACAATACCAACAAGCAATTTTTTGGAGGGGCCTCAGACATTGACAATTGCAATGTGGAAGGATTGAGAAATGATAAATTCCATTGCAAAAAACTGAAATCATGGTCTTACCTAAAGGTGTTTCAAACTATTGAATCATTTCCATTGTTGAAAATATCAAACTCTGTAAAAAGTTAGGTTTAATGATTAATTTCATGATCGTGAATGATTCCAAGGTTTATCTTTACCTGAATATAATGTAGATTATCCTTTTGGATGGCATCTTGAAGATCCTTCCTGAGATGCTTTTCCTTGGAGCTCAAGGAGAATGATGAGGTTGATGCCGACGATGATGAAGTCGCGGCTCTCTGCACCACTGTATCAATCGAGTCCCCACTTCCATACTCATCATGGCACTTCCTATAGAAGAGAACATAAGCTGTGTCTCTGGGGAAACGCTGTGTGACCCTGCCGAACGACTCAAACTTTGATGCTGTGACACGACTGTCATTGAATAGAAACCATTTATTTGGTAGACGTTCTTCAATATGTGTCTCGTGCATTGTGAGATCATCACCATTAGTCCTCTGATCATTCTTCTGCCGCAGGAGATGCCTCTGGATCTCATCGACGTCATCACAAGCGTAGCAGTAGTAGTGCCCGCTTTCAGAAGACATCCCTGAGTGGACTATGACAGTGCTGAGCACGTACTGCGCAGTTCTATCACTGTCGCTCTCCGTTGAGCAGTGCGCCGTACCGACGCTGTTCTGTCGAGTCCTCTTTGTGCAGGGTCCGCCATGTTTACCGTCTACGCTACAGTCTCCTTCTTCACAAGGGTTCACATCAAGGTGCAGTATTCTCGGATACCGAACATCCTCCATGATCTTACAACGCCGCTGAAGTTTGACATCGTAGGAGAACCGCAGCAGGGTTATGATCAGGATCTCTGGCGCGTTGATGATCTCTAGGGTCTTCTCAGCATCCTGCAGACTCTGGCACTTGTCGCAACTGTACCTGTTGTCCTTGACCAGAAATTCTGGACTGAAGTAGTGCCTCAGGAGATCCTCAAGGTGTGTCTTTGAGGCTGTTGTCCCAGAGCTGGAGCCCGCCATACTCTGTGGGTCACTTGATCGCGAACTCCCATGAATATCTGGTCCAACAGCAGCTGCTATCGCACTCGCCCCTACAACACTCCTTCCCTCCTGTGCGAGCTCCATAGCAGCATACTCCGATTTCTCCGACTGTCGCTCCTCCGCCGGGGTATCACTATGTCCTCCAAGCAAATTATCTCTTCCTTCGGTACCGGGAAACGCAAGTGGAAGATCAAAGAACGTCTCTTTGCGACTCGACACTGTCCCACAATTCAGACACCGTATGTGCGTCGCGGATTTCCCTCCAAAGTAATTTTCAACGATGCTCGATGGGATGCTGTCCCCGTTTTTCAACTTCATCGATGACCAAGACTTTGCATGACTACTGGAGTGTCCTACGTTAGTGATTGTACTGCTGCTGCAGGAAGCAGTGTCAAATGCAGCTTTAGACTCGTCTGCAGGGTGACACACAGGCATGTTAGACCCTGACAATGTCATCGGAGATGGGGGCCTTCTGCTGGATGATGGTGAATCTTCCGTTGAGCTCTCTACGATATCTGTCTCCATCTTAACCTCCTTGTCACTGCTGCAATCCTATTTTTGGAAGAGGGTAAGGAAAAATAAGCGAAAATTGATGGAAACATGGGAAATGTTTTGTCAAGATGAATGACAAGTTGCATCATTATTATTATTTATTTGGCAAATAAATCGATAAGCTTCATTCATTATCATTGCTGAATGTTTACTGAAGGTAAAACAGGTACATGTATATGAATCTAGAAAACAATAAAACCTACTACATGTATTTTTTCATCTAGTCTACTTATCTCAGGATTCACAATGAAATTACATCTGTACTTTCCCCTTCTATTTTTTTTCCTTTCTTTTTTTTAATGGGAAGGAGCTTGACGACAATGATGATGATGATGATGATGTCGATGACGTTGGTGATAATGTTGGTGATGATTATAATGATGATGATGGCGATGTTGGTGATGGTGTTAGTGATGATGATAATCATCATCATCAACATTGAAAAAATTGATTATGATGATGGAGAGAGATGATTTCTATGATGACAATGTTCATAAAAGCGATAGTGATTAAAATGAAGATGATAACTATCGAAGTAGAAAAAAAAACAATGATGATGATGAATAAAATATTACATTAAAACAATATATCCATACATCAAATCTTTCTTACTCTGTATTTCTTATTACCTGATCATGGTTGGAAGGGCCTGGAGAGGATGGTAACGATGATGACGGTGATGAAAGGGAGGATGTAATGGATGCAGCAGCATTCTTCATCATCTTCCTCCATCCTTTTTCCTCCTCATCGAGACGATCCAACAGATACTTGAGGAACTCTGAGCAGTCCTGCTGTGACCCAGGCGCAAACCAGGGAGGTCTTGATGCCCTCAAGAACTCCCTAGGGGCATATGCAGCTCTCTGCAGATCAATATTGATGATATAACATGTTACAATATCTTTTTACAACGAAACAGACATTTTTTACTTACATGTGTATGAGGCTGGGAATTAGCTGCAAACGAGGGGTTGTTTGTGGAAAAATTAAAGCACAACTTTTTACAAGCTTTTGACTTTTGACAAATTTCAAAGGGTAAATATGCATGCAAAAGTTGTTGTAGTCACATTTTCAAGTCCATTTCATTTAGATGTGCAGTTTGTACGAGATTCACATTGTGCCATTTCAAAAATTTTTGGAAACACAAAATGTCCAAAAGCTAAAAAGTTAAAACAAATTTACTTTTTTTTCCGTCTGTACAAACTAGGGCTAAAAAAATGCATCTAAAGAATTCAACCAATTCCAAACATTTCCCTCCAAAATTAAGCTAAAATGGTGCAAATCTGCCATTTTCCCCAGACTGCAAACAATGAAATTTTTCCTAAATTATATTAAATTTAATAAAGCAAAACGAAGTACATGTTTTCATTTATGAGCAAAATTACATATAAAAATGTAAAGTGTAACAAAATAACAATATGCTTACAGATTTCCTTGCCAAATATCTTCATGAGACATCTTATACCTGCAAATGTTTATGTACCTGTAGTATAATCATTTTATATTTTTATCCTTTGATAAAAATGTATTGTTCCTAATGTTTGTCTAAATCTATTTCCGGACAGACTATGAAATCATCTTTTTGATAAAATTGGTTCAGTTATATGTCACAAACCTGAGTATGGGTCAAAAATGCAAAGCAGAGCTGGATATTGTACATGATGCTTTGTCGGTTGAACAGTGGGTATGACAATATATCATCACAGAACCTGTGCAAGAATAGATACGACCAAGAAATAACAATGATGTGAATTGTAAAATGAAATATTATATAACTTTAAGTTGCACAAAATTTGTGGTGCTGGTATACAGTGTAGAACATTTTTTTTCACTCATCCATAATTTTCAGTTTGCGGAAAAAGGGGAATGTTTAATAAATATCACAGTAATTCAGTCAACCCTTCCTGAATCAAGCCAGCTAATGCCATATCCTCTTTCAATTACCATACTTCATAGCATTTATTACACTACAGTGGAACCTTGTTATAAAGAGGTTGGATATAGCGAGATACCTGTTATATCAAGGTGATTTTATTGGTCCCAGCTCTTTATGGATTTTTGTTCTTTTGCCCCGCTATAGTGAGGACCCTGATATAACAAGGTAATATTCATGGTCCCAAGGACCTCATTATAAAGAGGTTTCACTGGATTTGTTTGAGATAACACAATGTATATGAAAAAAATGTAATCAGAACAAAATGTTGGCTGTATATGTCGATGACGTTCAAATTAATAAATTCCAATTCCAAATTCCAATTCCAATCTATTTCCATGATCTGAACATGCACTTTTCTTGTATTGCAAGCGCAACAAAGACGGCCACAAAAATAGTACAAAATAATAGTTCATATACTATATACATGTATTTATATAATTTGCATTCTAAGCAATAAATAAATCATTCAAAGTTATAATAGACCTATACAAACAGCTATCAAAAATCAATATATTGCTGCCAATGACCAAAAAAAGAGTCTACCAGAAGGCCATTCTATCCTCTTACTCCAAAGAATTTAATTTGATGATATGAATAATGCCTGTGTGACACTATTCGTATAGCAGGTGTTCCCCAAGTTGACCAGACCCTTCTTGCAGTATCTGCACAAGGTTCAAGCCCCTACTCATCCTCAAATTAATACCAACAAGGCCTGATACCCGTCTTCAGGTGTATGAGTGGGGTCAACCCAACTCCCCCATCCCTCTGCACCCCAACTCCCCAAACCAAAACATCTTACTTCAATAGATGACATGAACATGGCCTGTGTGACATTATTCTATCACACATCTCTCAGGCCTTTCCGGGTGGGGCTTGACCACTCTCCGTGTCTCTCCCTAACTGTCCTTTACCCCAAAAGAACTTACTTTGATGACATGAACAAAGCCTGTATGACACTATTCATATAACAGGTGTTCCCTAGGTTGACAAGACCAGTCTTGCCAGTCTCAGAGCGAGCTGCAAACTTTGAAGAGATGTCCATTCCAAGACCACCACTCTTCTGTGAAGTCCAAGCGCTCTGCTTTAGCTTGTCAAGCATGCTTGGCTCGCTGGGCCGAGGAAAGTCCTGCAAAAATGAAGTTCAACATAGATTGATGATATTGTAATGAAAATGACTGACAAATGAGGGAAAATGATAGATAAATATCACCATCCACACGTGTGTAGGGTGGGATTGAATTGCAACAAGATTTTTTTCATTTCATCAGTAATTCAAAGAATTGTCACACAAGCATGACAATGTTGCTAGGACCAAAAAAACACAGCAGTAGGTAAACGGGTAATATTGAAATGCATTTTGATTCAGCACCAATTGCTTTAAGGTGACTGCCACTCTAAGATTCAATTTAATAGCCCTACTCGAGGCTGTTACACAAAATTATGAACAATTTACCATTTTTTTCATTTGTGAAATGAGGGAGTGTTTCTGGGATTTGACATTCCTAAAATAATGGCCCACATTTTCACTTTTGCAAGTGTTAAATGAATACTATTTCATGAATGTTTCTCAATTAAGAATTTGTGGGGCAAGATGATAAAGTTCAGGAGTTCACAGCATGATGAAAAACACAAGCAGCAAACCAGACCAAT
>BQKZ01009265.1:0-12362 GCA_036244855.1 Temnopleurus reevesii
GACAAGTGAAATATTACCTTCCTCTCCTCTCCCTGGGTCTTCAAGGAGGAGTTCAGTCAGACAATCCCAGTCACGAATCATTTCTGTGATGTCCCAAAGAGAGTCAACAAGATATGCTGCATGCTCATGAAGCTGAAAAAACAAAAAAAAATGTAGTTCGGTTTTGATAAAAGTTCCCTGATGTCTTTCCTTTTTCTTCTTTCATTCTTTAAATGCATAGTGTCACATAGATCCGTTGGGTGCTCACGAAGTTGAAAGGATAAAAATAACGTTAGTAAGTCAGGATCCAGCAGATTTCTTCCCCTTGTTTTTTTTTGTGAGCATAAGGTTAATCAGATATCATGCATGCTGTTGAAGCTGAGAAGTCACATACAAATAAATGTCCTTTAGTAATGATCCAAGCGCCCTAGGTAATTTCTTTCCATCTTATCTAGGTTATTTGTGTTAAGCCGACAACACATCTTACGATCGGCTTAAGATCTGATTTGGAAAATAAATTTTAATGGCATTCTATATAGCCATTTTTGCAAATAAAATTTACCCAATTCTTGTTCTGAAAATGTATATAAATACTAAATATATGATTTCAATGTGTTAATCAGCTTTCTACCAGATACAAGGGACAAACAAGTTTCAAACCATAGACGATCTAAAGACTGCTTCAACATCCTTATGACTCAGAGCCGATTTGGAAATCTTTTCAATTGGAAAGCTTTCATATTAGTTTCTTAATTTTACCATTGGTCAGAGTATTCAGAACCCCAACCAAAGATTATCTATATGTTCAAATACTTCTTAGCGACACAATACACTACAATAATTTATCTACCCAACACAAAAATCATTCAATTGACAATACACTTTCTTAAAAAATAGGATCGTAAGCCAGTTGTAGGGTGTGCGGTGGGCTTCACATGTATGGGGTAAACCAGATATATTGCATGCTCATGAAGAAAATTAAGTAGTAAAGAGCTAAATTACCAACCTCACTCTCGATGAAGAACTGAACCAGATCTTTGATAAGGGGTGCATTCATGTTCCTCCTCTTTGTACGTTTCACTTTCCCGCTCTCCTGGTCTTCACGTTTGAAAAGACGTTCGTTGAGGAACTCTCCAGCCGCCTGAGCCACTGCTCGGCTGGACGAGTATACCAGCTGGTAAACGTTCTCGCAGTCTTCCGCACTCAGGATGTCTTCGTTGTATCTAAATGGAAGAGGAAATTAATAAATGGGAAATAGTGAGCAAAATTCTCTTATTCTTTTCATCTTCCTCTCCTTTTTTTCTCACCATTTATAACTTCTAACCAGTTGTTTCCTTTCACCATATTGTTTATTCTTTCATTTGTTTTTGTCCTTCAAATAATACTATATACTAATTTATTTTCTTCTTCAAATAGATTATATTGTTTAAATTTGTTTGTTGTTGAAGCCCAAGTAAAGTTTTGGTAAAAGCAAATATCTTTGTCCGCAAATTTTGTCTTCAAATCTAAACAAAATGAAATATAGTATCATGAACATATTGCAAAAAAAGATTGTGTGAAAAATGAAGGAGTTTTGGTAAGGCTACAACCTAATATGTGCATAAAAAATCTCAGTATGGAGCGACCCATACTGAACCAATATTCTTTCTTGATAAAGGACACCTAGTTATGCACAGTATTAGATTAACTTTTCAGAACTTAATCTTTGTGTATACCTTTTTATTATTATTTTATCAAATCTCGGAAATAATCTCGCATATGCCTGATAAAATACAAAATGTTGTTATTAACGAGAGAAGGCGCTTAATGTGATTGAACAGACAAATTCAAATTTGAAAGGAGAACCAATTCATGAAAAGATATGTTATTGTCTCAAAATGTGTAGATATATACGTTATGTTAAACATCCGGTAAAATTTCTTAAAGCTGCATTTGGGCTTTAAAGGCACCTTCAACTATCCCTTGGTCCTCGTACTTCTACCCATTATGTTGATTGTGCCTTCTAAGTCTGTGCCCCTCATCTCTGGAATCAGTTGCCAAGTTTTATTGGTGATTATTCTACCATTGACACATTTAAATCAAGATTAAAAACCTTTCTCTTCAACTGCCAATGAAAGATTTTTTTTTGCCACGCCTTCTTTCACTTTTTGTTTTTAGTTCTTCTTATGTTTTGATATGTTTTTTATACTTCTCAAGCTAATATCATCATTATTTTGAACTTTCTGTTAATTTTGATCTATATAAAGTTTATGTATTATTATTATTACTTACTTGAGAATCAGAGTGACCACCTTAATAGCATTGACCGCTACATCCGTCTCTTTGTCCAGTGTCATACTGACCACCCGATCCTTGAAACGATTGGTAAAGAGTTCGAGTTTCGGCACTAGCTCGATGTTACCGTAGAGTGAGTACAGGGCCACCAGGCATTTGTTACGTACGTCTCCAACCTGAAAAGAGGAGACATTCATTTAAAAATTATTACTTAAAAGAAGAGTCTACCCCAAAATAATTTTTTTTAACAGAAGCAGAAACAATTGGTGAATAAAACAAAAACAGTCTGAAGAAAATCGGACAAATAATGAAAAGGTATGAATTTTTAAAGATTTGAAAAAAAAATCGGAAAATCAGTGGAAATTTCCAGAGATGTTGCCAATTTGATGACATCATGGGTGCACAACTAACCAGAGTTTTTATTATAAATATGGTGGAAATTCATAATTTTTACAGAAAGTTGCAAAGTATGAATGTATGAATGTTAACATGCAAATAGTGGATCTACATATCTATCATAAAGATATCCTACGGTTAAAGAGCAAATCATATTTTTTTGGAAAAAGTAACATTTTATAATATTGATATGAATGTAATAAATGGTCAGTTGTGCACCTGTGACATCATCAGTTGCCAATTTGTCTAAATATATAAAGATTCATAACTTTCTTATTAGTTGTCCTATTTTTCTCGAACTTGTTTTGTTCTGTTCATCGAATTTTTCTGCTCATGTTGAAGAAATATTATTTGTTGGTAGACTCTCCTTTTAATAGAGAACTTAATCCTTGAAACGATTGGTGAAGAGTTCCACTTTTGGCACTGGCTCAATATCAACATAGAGGGAGTACAAAATGCAATGATGGGAGACCTTTTACTGTTACAGCTTCCAAATTTTGGAATAAGCTACCATTGGCAATCAGGCAGTCACCTTCTCTTTCTTCCTTTAAATCTGAGAACGATTCTCTTTTGCAATCATGACTTCTATAACTCCCTGTAACATAATGTATTATATTTCTTTCATTTTCTCTTTAAGCTATCATGTATTCATTGTAAGAGCTTTGGGACATTTTGATAAATGCGGCGTATAAGAATTGGAATATTGTTATTATCATTATTATTATTCTTTGAATAATTAACTCATTCAGAGTTGGCTTCAAGTAGCCTCATTCTATAGGAACCATTGCATGGGCAACGGGACATGGCACAAAGCGCAAGACCTTTGTTGACACTTTAAAAGCAGATGCTGGAGCAGTTGGCACAGACGAGCTGAAAAATTTCATGATGGATGGAGTAACTGGAGGATCCATACTAGGTCTCGGCAGTTTAGCCGACCTGGTAGGTGGGTGGGTATTAATGATGACTGTATCAAACTTACCTTGTCATGCAGCGTCCATCCAACGTACTTGAGGTAGCTATCACTCAGAAACATCTCACTGTAGTTCTTCATCCAAACACCAATCTCACCCATGCAGATCCCTCGGATCTCAGGCTGGGTGTCTCTGTGAAGAAGGAGGAGATGAACAAAAATGAAAAAAAAAAAAAAATAATAATAGATGCAATTCATATAGCACACGTATCTACTCTGCGATGTGCTCAAGGCACTTTACATAATCATTACCCTGGCTTTAGCCTGCCGTACACCAGCGCAAATGGCATTTCAAGGAATAAATATTCCTGCCAAGTACCGATTCACCTCACCTGGGTTGAGTGCAGCACAATATGGATGAATTTCTTGCTGAAGGAAATTAACGCCAATGGGTGGGATTCGAACCTATGAATCTCTGGTTGAAACGCGAGAGTCAGAACCACTACACCAGGATGTCTCCACATGAGAAATGAGAAAAAAGAAAAAGAAATGGAGCAAAAAAGAGAATGAAGGAGAGAACAAAGATGTATCAGAAGATGAAGATACAAAAGAAAGGGAAGAAGATGAAGTTATATTTGTAGTTAATAACTGTTATATTAGATAGCCCCGATTCAGACGGCATGCTGCTATGGGTTTTCTACATAGACGATCAACTGTTGTCTAGTATAACCACCAAAGATTACCTTCTATTTGGGATAATATAAAGCTTCCGATCCCTGAAGATCATGTGACGTGCTCTCGACCAATCAAGCCTCGTCATCTGTCTAAGCTATCTAAAATAAACATATGGCAACTATTGTCATTATTATTTTTTGTGTCCATAAACATCTTCTCACCTGTATCTATGCACAAAGATTCCTTTGAAGATGTTGTTCATCATCTGTTGAATCTCTTCCGTGTTCTCCATGATCTCCTGTCTCTTCGCCATCAGAAGCTCGATCTTCTCGCTCGCTCGCTTCGATGACTGCTTGGCTCGCTCTGCGTCGTGCTGACGCTGGGTGTTGTCCAGACTCACGCTCAGGTTGAGGGCAACATTCACCAGGGCCGTCATTAATTTCATGGCTGTGGGCGAGAAATGTAGGTGTATAATTAACCATCTTGAAATTATGTTTTTGCAACATATTTCTTAATAGGAAAGATATGTACATAACCATTTAGTTGCTATCATCAACATCAGCTACTAGAACTTCAAGAGATATAAATAGTATTACATTATAATAGATCATAGTCTTGTCAGAGGTTTAACTGACATGGCAAAGAGCTGATACAAGGTATAACTTATCTGCTATTGTATTGGACTGTTTAAAAGCTCTGAATTGAGAACTGCCAAGTCCGCTTAACAAGATATCAACAGCCATGTCATTATCCTGTGCACTGTCTAAGGTTGAACTGGCATGGCACCATTATTTTATGATGTACACCTTATCTGCAAGAATATTGGCGTGTCTGAATGCTTTAAACTATGAATGAATGTGCCCAGCCCTCATTCTGTGATTTGTCCAAGGTTTAACTGACATAGCACCAAGCTTGTATGCAGTATATCTTATCTGCTAGCGTACTCATGTGTCTGAATGCCCTGACCTGCGAATCGCTGAGCGCAGTCAATAGCGACATGATGTTATCTGATATGTACAAACCCTAATATGTCTAAGGTTTAACTGACATAGTACCATGTTTCAATGTAGTATATCTTACCTGCTAGTGTACTGGTGTGTCTGAATGCTCTGACTTGTGAATCGCTGAGCCCAGTCAGTAGTGAGATGATGTTATCGGCCATGTACTGATCGTAAAGGATACTGTACTGACACTGACGAACTAAGACGCTGACAAAATCACAGAAACTACTCCGGAACTTCTTATAGAACTGTCCTGAGATGATGAGAGGGTAATCACCGGTTTCCTAAGAAAAAAGAGAAGATGAGTGCATTAAAAATAAATAAACAGAATAGGTCAAAAGGATTCCTGTATGAATAAAAAATTACATGTGCTTTTATTTCCATTATTTTGCTACCATTGCTTCTCCATAATGTTCACTCATTAGAAGTCAAGATTCTACATAACAGTATAATGTGCTTTAAAAAAATAGCTTACCTGTGTCTGACTGAAGGTGCAGTTTGCTTAAATAGCATATGCTAAGCACAAATGGAATCTATTAAAGGTCCCTGTATGCAGAAATTCACTGGAATAAGCTTGGGTAACGCTAAATATGTCACTCCGCCTTGACATAATTTTTTTCAGTAAAGATTTTGGATACCGTAATCTCTAAAAATGCACTGACCTCATCAAACTCCTCAGTCATTCTTCTGATGATGTCACTGTGTTCCATTGTTGTCATCATCTCCCCGGTAACGGTGCCTTTGCATCCCGAGCTGTGGATGAAGAAGTTTATGAGATCCAGGAGTGCCTCCTCTCTGTTGATCTTGTACGATTCGATCCAATCGTCAACCACCGTCTGTAATTGTAACAAAAAATCACATCAGTGAGAATGGATACTACAAGTAAAATTTAAAATATTATCAGATTGCAGTACAGGAATACCAGTATAATATTTTCTTTGTTTTTCAAGCTGTTGGTTGGGAAAAAAACTTGTCCTTTTCCTCTCCCATTATATTCATTAATGTATTCAGGTAAGGATTATTTTACAGTAAAATTTAATCAACAATCCTTCCTCAGATCAGAAGCAATCAAATGTTTTACTTCTTGTTTTACAATATCTCAAAATAATATGATATTACCAAAGAAACTCTCAATTATTGAAAAGTGTGTTATACGAAAAAAATTGCTAATTTGTGTGGAAAAAATATTGATCTCTAAGGCCCTGGTCACATAGGACCCCAGAAGCAACACGATTCAACATGACTCTTTGTTCAGAGGCAGTTAACTGTGAATTAACAAAGAGTCGTGTTGAATCAGGTTGCTTCCGGGGTCCTATGTGACCGGGGATTTATGATTAATAAGTTGCCAATTTAAAAATTAAACTTTGTTCCACTTTCAAGTTCAAGTATATTTCCCACAAATCACAAATCATAGTATACATGTAAAGAAACTTATCAAAGTACCTGAAGAGCGCTCTTGCCGTGTCTGACGATCTCAAACATAGTTACTGGTTCAGCGCTCGTTTCTGATTCATCATCTCTGGCTTTCGCCTTGCCTTTCTTTCCTCGTTTACCATGCTGTAGGGAGATAAAATCGTAAGAAATTAAAGCCAACATATAGTTTGGGTAAAGATTAAGAAATATGAAATTTATTGGTGTTTATCATGACATATATATCTTACACACATTTTGAGACCATAGCATGATATTTTATGAACTTATTTTTTTTTACAAATTTAAATTTGACCGCTAAATCATATTAGCACCCTCTCTTGGTAATAATGATACTTTCTTTGTTATCGGGCATATGCTCAGTTATTTCCGTGGGTACGACAAAAGAGTAATAAAAAGGTATACACAAAAATCCAATTCTGAAATTTTCATCCAATTCTATGCATGAGAAGGTGTCCTTTATAAAAAAAGAGATTATTGTTTCAGGTTCAGAATACCCGAGAATTTCTGGCATAGTGAAAAATATAACAATATGATAAAATATCTTTCTGTAAAACTAAGTCGAACGCAAATTCAATGTTCCTTTGTAATGCTATTCAAATTGGAACTGGCTTGTGATTGTTGTTTCCGCACAGTTCAATACACAGCGTATGGATCTATTGACCCATGACCCACTTTATTTTGCGGAAATGGTTTCGCATTTAATGTAGATTTCTACTTATACTTACATGAGCACCTTCATCAGAGCTGTAACAAATGAAAAAGGAAAACAAAAAGTTACATGGAAGAGTGAGATATAAAGATAAGGAGAGACAAGTGAGAAAATAGATGAGACAGAAGGGATATACACACATCTTGGCCCGTATTCCGATAGCGAGGTTTAACTTAACCCAGGACTAAGCCATTGTTATTTAGACCCGGGCTATTGAAAAGTTAAGCCAAGAGTCTAAATGACAATGACTCAGACCTGGGTTAAGTCAAACCTCGCTATCGGAATGCGGGCCCTTATGTTTAACTAAAATATCTTCTGATACGCCACAAGGGATTTTTCACACCCCTGTGGCTGTATTATAAAGCTGCTTGTACAAGTACAGACAACTGTATGCATGAGTGAAGACCATTCTTTTCTTCTTATCAGTGGTCTACCTTCTTCATCTTTGAAGATTCTTGCAGAGCAATTGAAAGTAGTTGTGTCAGACAGGTAGGGTGCATTTCTCAACTCCTCAGCCACAAGGGATCCATTATCATTGAGTGTAAGAAATTGTCACCACTCTTAAATTGAGTCGTGCATACCACTACGAACAGTGTTTGCCTAAGATGTAAAGCAATACAACAGTAGGAAATACAAATGTGGCGTTTGGAATAGAAAAATATAATTAAGCCTAAAATATCACTTGAATTTATTAAACAATTTTCTTATAAACCACATTCAAGTTCAGCAGACAGTGGGTCCTCTAAAGCTAATATTGTCCTATTTATTGGATTCTGGCACGCAAGCATAAAATGTGTGCACATTTTCCACTCCCTTTGAAGCATTCCAGCAGGGTTACTTGTACTTCAGGCGATCAATGCTCTAAGCGATATACTGGTGAATCCAGTTACCAGACACTTAAAAATTTCACAATCAGTAACTTTGGTGGTACAGTGGAAACTTGGTATAAAGAGATCTGATATAACAAAATATCTAATAATATTTAGAGGTAAATAATCTGGTCCCAGCTCTTAATAACTTACTGCTTTTTTAAACTCTGCTATAAAGAGATTACTACTATAACAAGGTATTTTTATGGTCCCAAGCACCTCGTTATACTGAGTTTCTCCTGTATATTAATACTGCTAATACAATTTGATTAAAATGAACTGAAACATTTTTGGATCTCACTATCAGTGAATGCAAGCCCTATTTGCAATAACTGCTACGCTTCAATATGCGTGCATAATTCTGTAGGTGCACGATTTCAATACATATCCGGTATTATCATACTGTCCAGTATCAACTGGATTTTCCCTATACTTACTAAGTGCTTTCTGCGTTGGTGAAATCTGACTCCTGTGCAGGAGATCTGTCCCCCATATCTCTGCCTCGTGTTGCAGGCATGATGATAGACAGCTAGCTGCTAAGAACAAATCATAAGAAACAAAATGTGATCTATCATCTAGGGCCTGTAGCATAACACTAGACAGAAAAATCTGACTCTCGGAGGGGTTTTTTAACGATTTCTGACTTTTGGTGGTGCCCCCTATTGAGGAAGGATGCGTAGCCAGGCGATAGCCTCAGCGAAGCAAATCCTGATCGAAATAGACCCGTTTTATCGGTCTATATTGAGGAAGGATGCATAGCCAGGCGATAGCCTCAGCGAAGCAAATCCTGATCGAAATAGACCCGTTTTATCGGTCTAGCATAACACATGCAACTAAACGGAATTTGTACCAAAGAGACACAATTAATTTTCAATTTATTGTATCTCTGTTATGTTACAGGCCCCCTATATTATCATCCACAAAGAAACAAAGTTAAAAAAGACACAATGTAGCCATCCATTCGCGTTTGGCGAGTATTCTGCATAATTTTGACTATTTGGGGGCTGAATAGATGGTTAAAATTACAATTCAGAAAAAGTACAGATCATACAAAAATTACAAACAGAGACCAAACATACAAATAAATGGAGATATAGCAGCTAGCAGCTACAACTCATATGATCTAATAATGGCTATTCAAAATAAAAACAAAGTTTGACAAGACAAAATAGGGCTGTCCATCCAATTTTAGCGAGAATTCTGTGTAATTTTGAATATTTGGAGGGTGAAAATGGGGTTAAAATTAAAATACAAAAGAAATACATAAATCATGCAAACGGAGCTCAAGCATAAAAATAAATGGAGATATAGGATTATATAGCAGCTAGCTGCCAAGAGCAAATGATATGACCAGAATTTTTATATAATGTTATTATCAACAAACAAAAACAAAATTTAAAACAAGACACAATGTGGACGTCCATTCGAGTTTAGCAAGTATTCTGTGTATTAAATTTTGACTATTTAGGAGCTAAATAAATGGTTGAAATTACAATTCAGAAAAAGTACATAGATCATACAAACAGAGACCAAAAATATCTACAAATAAATGGAGATATATGACTTATGAGTGCTGCTCTTCAAGTCCATGTTGGCAAACCTGGGCGGTGTTTCACCAAGATAGGAAAGAGTTTACGAACGACTTTACGTTCGACTGTTATCCCTTCTTGTGCGTAATGGTTCACACTATTATGCGCATTCCGCGCAAGAACTTATACCAGTCGAACTTAGAGTCGTGCGTAACTTTAAGAACGACTTCGTAAAACACCTCCCTGGAGAATAAGGGCCAGATGGTGTGCGCACGTCACATAAAAATTGTAAACATCATTACAAAGAAGAATTGTGTAGTAAAGATAGCATACCTTTTCTTATAACACAGGCACTTTTTTACATCTCCAATTAAAATCTTTTCTAAAAGGTTTTGTAAAAAATATATTTATCACCAATTTGTTGGGTCCTCTTGAGATTCAAATGAGACAAGTTTTATAGTATAGTTAGTGTGTGAAAAAGCGAGGCCAAGATTTCCTGGCCATATTTAGACATTCTTCTTTGTGATCACCACAAAAAAAGTCCAAATGAGTTTAATCATCTACTAGTATGCACATAATAATGGGTTTGAATGTTGTTTTCTTTCCCCTGCTTCCATATTCAAGAAATTCATTGAAAAATTAATCTCAATTATTCAATTCAACTTTATTTCACCATCTATAGCAATAAAAAACATAACAAAGCAGAAAAATATTACATAAATAATACAACGGTACAATGTAAAAATAAAATTGCATGGAGGGTAAAAACAGCCAGAAAGGAAAAAGCCCTTATAAACGGCCGACTGTATTGTAAAAATCTTAAAATAATGTACCAAAAGAAACAATAACGTTTACAACACAAGAAAATTACATAATTAACAACAGCAACAATGGCATTACCAAAATAAGCAATACATATAAGAAAAAACAGCACTAGATTAAATTTACGAGGAAAAAAAACCCAAATTGACGACTACTAATTTAAAAGAATAGGCCTATA
Source organism: Temnopleurus reevesii (assembly GCA_036244855.1). Lineage (NCBI taxonomy): Eukaryota > Metazoa > Echinodermata > Echinoidea > Temnopleuroida > Temnopleuridae > Temnopleurus > Temnopleurus reevesii. Next base: position 10,777 of record BQKZ01009265.1, read on the forward strand.
GGCCTATGTCATAGGCTATGACCTTTCACAAGTTTCAGTTTCGTTTTAAAAATATTTAATGATCTTGATTATTTTTTATTAAAGGAGGGACCGAATTCCAAATTTGGGACCATGAAAAAGAATTGATTTTTGGTAAAATGATGTGCTTGCTCTCGGCAAATGAAAATTTTTAGCATTACGTGTATTGTATGGTCCGCTCATATAAAGGCACGCGTAATAAAAAGGCACGCATTCAAAATGCGCGTTTCATCTATGGAAAATACGCGCTAGAAAAACTCTGTAGCTTATCTATGCATGGGACTAAGGAAGCCTTTCCGAACATAATTTTTTGCTAATGCAGTCAAGAATTGGGCACAAAATCGTAAGTTTTCTTTAATTCCAATGATTTTATACTATTTCATATTAATCTTTAGAATTTATATGACATTAGGAAGTAAAAAATATAGCAATAAAAGTTGATAATTATCGTTAATTTGATCGGCAAAGAGCAGTGCGTGCCTTTAAACGTGTTCCCAAAACTACTACAATTTGAAAGACGTTGTCGGAAACTGTTCCTCGTAGATGATTTTTGTGTTTTTTTCTGTTCAACATTTATATCTTCATAATCTTCAGAATATTCTCCTTCGAGTGATACCAGATTCAGTGATTGAATTATATATTTTACTGTTTTATATTTGCTCAGAAATAAGGTGCGTGCCTTTATAGACTTCCATCATAAAAACGTCTACAGTTTTAATTTTTATGTTAAAAAGTGTATAAAACTTTAGTCTGCAAAGGTTCCGTTTCTAATATTAATAATTAATGCGCTTTCATATCCACCCATGAGTATAGTATGGGGATGCCTCAATCTTTAAACATCCCTTCGTCTGTACACCGGCAGCAGTGTCGCTGGATACGAGAATGCATTTTATTTTTAGCGCCAAGCCCAAGCCAAGGTTTCTTGGTCAAATCTGGTTAAAATTAAAAGGTTTTGCCGATCTGCTGCACACTTGATACAGAACACATATCTGGGCCTGGGGCCCGATTCTCAGGGTTTGCCTCCATGTTAACCAAATTTTTATTCAAAGAGATCCCATTCCTCAGCTCTAGCTTAGGGTCATGGAAAAGAAAGAGTGAGGTCTGTCGACAGGCTAGGTCATGTCGGCCGGTCAGCCAGGCCAGGGGTACCGGTAGCCTGCCTGGCAGAGGACGCCTGGGCAGGGACTCCAGGATCAGAGGCGCGCGAGTGGAGAAGTCAGACAGCCGATCGTCACATTTGGACGACATTTGTCATAATTCCTCGAATTTTCTTAGTAAAATTTCAAGCTCTACTATCAGACCTACAATCAAACCTGAGAATCTATGTTAATCTACTTACCTTACCACCACTTTCACTGGAATTTCCTGAAAATTTAGTGTTTTTCACTCCTTTTTTTTTGTTTCGCGCGAGATCGCTTCACATACAGACTGGTATCACATCTTTTCTGTATATTATGAACGCTTACACGGTACGCGTTTACGGTAATCGCTAGTATGTAAAAAGGAGTTCACTCTTTTGGATGCTGTTTGAGATTTTTTTTTTGATTGGGGGGGGGGGGGGGGGGGGG
>BQKZ01009268.1:10517-22675 GCA_036244855.1 Temnopleurus reevesii
GGCTTGCCTCCTGGGTCATGAGCTACGGGCGCCAATTGCTTAGTCAAAAAGGCGCCAAAACCAGTGATGATCGCTCTTTTCCCTTTTTTCCTTGCTTGTCAGATCAGCTCATCCCCTCCCCCGAGCCAAATTTGTTGAGAGGGGCGCCAATAGTCAAGCCCCCCCCCCGTATCAAAATCCTGGGTGCGCACATGAATACGGGGTGATAAGATTTTAATCAGATGGATAACACTAATTGGCAGTGAGATGCTGTGAAGAGAAATTACAGACATGAATCAGTTAGTTTGTAAGATTCTAAATTAAAGTAAAACCAACCCCTGGATTCGTCATGATTTCGTTGGATGAAGAATAATCAGATTATCGAACTGTGAAAATTTGAGCAAAATGGGGCAATCCGTTTAAAAGTTGTGAATCTTCAAATACACACTAACAGAAATTTGATCATTGTGGCTCATGGCCTGGGGATCGGCAACATCGATTGAATAAGTGACGTCATATATAGGACAACTCCTCGTTCATTTTTACACAGATTTTTTTTAATGGATTAATGTAAAGTTTAGATTAAGGTTGTAACTTAATTCTTCTCAAAATGTATGCAGCTTCGACAAAGAAGAGCTGTAAGGAGCACACCAAACACGGCACGGCATCACGGCACGGTTTTTACGCGATGTCTCCCCTGTGATTGGCCTATTGTTGAACATCCTCTGCGCGGAGGAGCGCGCTGGCCAATAACAACCAAGATACTGCGTAAATACCGTGCCGCGGTGCCGTGCCGTGTTTGGTGTGCTGGGGCCTTTACACTAACAAAGAATTAGCATTTTAGTTGACTTTTCCGAAAAAAGGGAGAAAATGTGAAATTTTGTATACAGAGTGAATGAGGAGTTGTCCGACATGACTTCACAGATTCCGTCGAATTTGCCGATCGCACGGATCCCCATCATCGGTAGGGATCATCATATCTCTGTACCTTTGGAAATTCATAACTTTTGAACGGGTTGTCCGATCTTCCTCAAATTTTAAGCTGTTCATCCGACTTTTCTCCAAATGAGAACACAATAATTCCAGGGAGTGGTTTCCCTTTAAAAGGTACGAAAAACGTCTCATGTCTTTTACGGGCTAGTGTAAGTGGTTTTTGGACATTTTGGACAAGCAGAGTACGTTTTATTTGGTAATCTAAGGGGTTATTTATAGCTTCATATCACATCATCGGTCGTTTAGTAATTTTGGCACGATTCTTTACTCTCTTGACGGCATTTAAATAATCAACGTTCCTTCATTGAAGGGTTAATCAGATTTAACTCCTTTTTGTTTGCATAGATTGTAGTATAGAAACCCGAGAAGCTGTGTATAGACTCAATATCTATATTTGAATTACGATATTTTGTTACTTTCTTGGGATTTCAGATCCAGGTGCCCGTATTTTTTTAATTCCATCATAAAAATATCTCATACTGTATATTATTAGAAATGGTCAATAACTGCAGGCTGCCTTTCTTCATCAATAATGTTCCTGAATCCTGCGCTGCGCTTTTTTCATATCTTGTTTAAGAAAGAAAAATGATATCGGATTTGTATCATTGAAATGTTCTTTGATGAACTGAGTTTTCCGTCCGATCTGCTTCTTTATTGTATTCTAAGTGGTCTAGATGGTTTAAGGACACCGGAAATCTAGAGTATTTACAGAGGAAATAAAAACTAAAATAAAGATTTTCAGACTCAGACGAATTTTAAGTATTCGCCGCCATTTTAGATTTCTGGTGAGGCCCTGGTCACATAGGACCCCGGAAGCAACACGATTCACCCCGACTCTTTGTTAATTCACAGTTAACTGCCTCAGAACAACGAGTCGGGTGAATCGTGTTGCTTCCGGGGTCCTATGTGACCGGGGCTNTCATATTCACCAATAAACCAGCGTTATCCTAATTTTTCAAGGTCATGCTGGGATTCTACTTGACTATACGTTTTATTTGGTAATTTAACGGGTTACTAATAGTTTCATATCACATCATCGATCGTTCAGTAATTTTGACACGATTCTTTACTTTCTTGACGGCATTTGAATAATCAATGTTTTTTCATTGAAGGTTTGATCAGATTTAACTCCTTTTTGTTTGCATACGTTCTAGTATAGAAACCCGAGAAGCTGAGACTCGATATCTATATTTAAATTACGATATTTTATTACTTTCTTGGGATTTCAGATCCAGGTGCCCGTATTTTTTTAATTCCATCATAAAAATATCTCATACTGTATATTATTAGAAATGGTCAATAACTGCAGGCTGCCTTTCTTCATCAATAATGTTCCTGAATCCTGCGCTGCGCTTTTTTCATATCTTGTTTAAGAAAGAAAAATGATATCGGATTTGTATCATTGAAATGTTCTTTGATGAACTGAGTTTTCCGTCCGATCTGCTTCTTTATTGTATTCTAAGTGGTATAGATGGTTTAAGGACACCGGAAATCTAAAGTATATACAGAAGAAATAAAAACTGAAATAATTATTTTCAGACTCGGTCGAATTTTAAGTATTCGCCGACATTTTAGATTTCTGGTAAAGCCCCGGTCACACAGGACTCCGGGAGCACACGAGTCAGGGTGAATCGTGTTGCTTCCGGGGTCCTATTTGACCGGGGCTTAAGCAGCCCTCTGAGGTCGATTCTAGGTTGAAGGTATAGATTCATAATGGTCGGGATGCAGAAATTGATGTAAAACGAGCTGATGTATTCACAAACTGAAACTGCTTTACATGCCTAAATGTAGCTGTGTATGATATTAGGAGAATATTTTCGCACTTATTATGGCGTATGTTGCTGTGAAAATACCAACCACGCGTTCCTACGATGCGCTAAACGATTCGCACGCGGGTAGAATGGCTGGAGCGACCGGTGGTATCGTATGCGGGGTGTAAGTTTGCATTCATTTTGTACGTGAAGCATACTGTGTTGGGGAGGGCAATGCTGTCGTCATTTTTTATTTTGCGATAATTAAGCTATTTCTTGATCGATTTTAATCAAACAAACTATGAGCATGCTCTAATGTGCCATTGAAAAGCTGCATTATGGTAATACTTTTACTGTAACAATGTAGCTCACAAAGCAGTTAAATATCTGAAGCGCCATCTCTCCCAAAACTGGTCAATCGGTTTAAATGTATATATCAGTTTTGGGAAAGATGGCGGTTCAGATATTTTATTTCGATGTGAGATGCTGTAAAACTATAACCATGAGGCAGTTTTCAATATAAACTAGAGCCTGTTCATAGTTTGAACAAAATCGACCCAAAAATGGTTAGAATATCGCGAAACAAAAATGACGATACGCATCGCTCTTTTCAACAGCACATCGCCTCAAGTGTAAAACGAATATTTACACCCCACTCACAATACCACATCCAATTTGCCCTGTGTCGGCTAGCGGTCCATAGCGTATTCATCCAGCCCTCCGTAGGAATAACGACTGATGCGCATTTTAAACTAAAATACGCCAGAATACATGAAACACGATAAAAACTATTTTCGAAAAGCTAAGTCGAACGCAGACAATAGGTCCGTACACCGTGTATTCAACTGTGCGGACACAACAATGACAAGCCGGTTCTGATTTCAATAGCATTACAAAGAACCATTGAAATTGCGTTCGACTTAACTTTTCGAAAATAGTTTATATTTTGTTATGAACAAAATCTTCTCCTAATTTCGTATACAGCTATATTTCTGCGTATAAAGTAATTTGTAAATGCATCCGCTTTCTTCACAGCAAGTTTTGCATCCTGACAATTACTAATCTATACCTTTAAATGCAAAATAATTCCCTCCGTGCAGGGAATAAATCATAAGTCTCTCTTTTGTAAGGTTGTTTTATCAAATAGTAATAAGGCTGCTGATGGGAAAATTTTCTCCCGTTCCAGTTATTTTCCGATTGTTGGCAGCCAGTTTGGACGCCATCTTTAAATTCTAGGTAAAAAAAAAAAAAAAAAACAGGTATAAACACAAAAATCAGATCAATGTAGTAGGTATTGCATGATTATTACTATTCTTCACGTCTGGTGGCCATTTTGATGCCATTTCAAAAGAAAAAAAATCATGACCCTCTGATTTTCCTTTCCTTTCAGGACATTATTCCTGGTACCAAAATAAGTCAAAAGTTGTTGTTTGTAAAGTTGCACGGGAGGGGGAGGGTGAATGGTGGTCTTTTAGTTTTAAAAATATATATTAGTCAGGACAATTATTTCTAACCACTTTCTCGCCAACAGAGGAGCACTGCCAAAATATTCGTTATGATACATTTCGCCCACAAATGGTCGACCATCCATCCAGGACCCCCTCCTCCATGAATGGAATCCTCCAATGGTGAATATCCCCCATGTTTGTTACATTTACATGTACATGATGTAAATCATGTACATAAGTGAAAATTAAACCCAGCTTCATATCCCTCCGAGATCCAAACACCACATAAAAGGTATTAAAACACTTATTCGGATGAACCTGATGCCTATTAATCACTTTATATTCCTTTAAAATTAATGTTTGCACGGAATCCAGAGGATTTCAGTCTAATGTTGTGTCAAATCTTTTAGACAATGTACTGATAAAAGACGATTTGAATCTCTTTGATTAATGTACATGGGTTAATGGAATGGTAAAGCCGCGGACAGAGCGAATCCGGTTTCATGTCGGTCTAATTATCTTTATAATTTCCTTGTGCACCACCTAAAACCTCTTAGTCCCCTCGGTTCATGCGGAAAGATTATTGGCTCGCAAAAAACTTCCCTCATATTATTGACCTGGGAGTGGAAAGCGTAATATCTTTTTTTTTCAAACAGTAGTATAAGAACTTCAGGAAGTCTTCGGTAGAAGCATTTTTGTTTCAGCTAGAAAGGATCCGCAAGAGAAATGGATTTGCGTACAATTTCTTTAAGATTAGGGAGTATAAGATTCGTTGCCATTGGGCTACTGTGCACCATGCTGCTCAGCTTTGGACATGGCATGCGCGATTGTCCGCGGTCATGCTCCTGCAGCCGTCGTCCTGCAATCACCGACTGTTCAAAACTATCTTTGACGTCAGTACCCACTGAGGGTGTGCCTGCAGATTCAACAACATTTATCTTGAGTAACAATCATATTACCGTAATCGAGGATAATACTTTCAGTGAAATAAAAGACCTAGAGATATTACATCTTAGTTTTAACTCTATATCGCACCTACAACCGAAGTGCTTTGTCGGCCTTTACAGATTGTTAAGACTTAACCTGTCCAGAAATAGAATTGATGATTTAAGAGCCATTGGAAATCTTTTATCCGTAACCAGACTCCAATTAGATTATAATTACATAACCGAAATCAGAGGTCTACAAGCACTGGATACTAGGAATCCGATAAATATGGTCGTTATTTCTCACAATTTTCTCTCAAGTCTGTCTGATATAACTGATCGTGTTTGGGGGATCAAAGCCACATATTGTGGTCTGAAGCAGTTTGACCTTCATCGCATAAACCAAGCAGAGCGATTGGTAAGCATCAAACTGGAGAATAATCAGATTCGGTATATCCCCGATCTTGGAAGACTCAGATCTCTCGAAGGGTTGGTTCTTAAAGGAAACCCTATCCACGAGGTGTCAGAAGCAGCGTTGCCAATGAGCTTAAAGATGGTAGACCTGACAGACGCGAGGCTTTCGTATCTCCCGACATCTTGGACTACAAGCGGGATCCGAGAAATTTTTGTGGAGGGCAACAGATTTAAAACAATCCTTGATTTATTATATGTGAATAATAGCTCTATTCGTAGTCTCTATCTGACCGGAAATTATATTTCAGACCTTCATACACTTCCTCCGTCACCATTGCTAGAAATTATTGTTTTTGAAGATGGTCAATTAAACGGACAATTTGTCTTTGACTTTGTCGTTCTGCCAAGCCTCACCACTGTGGACTTAACGAACAATAAGATAACTGTGTGCGACGTTAGAGGACAATCTGGTGTCAACGCTACCCGGTCGTCAGAAGCAAGTAACAAGATCCGAAGTCTAGACCTTTCAATTAACCAAATCACAGACGTAACCTTCCTAAACCATTTCGCAAGGTTAGAAAGCGTTGTCCTCCACCACAACAAAATCCAAAAACTCGAAAAATGGTCGCGTAGAGACGCTCAAGCGTGCCTTGCATGGTTTGATATTTCATACAAAGAGCTAACAGTTGTGAGAGACTTCTCCGGATTCAGCAAGCTGTATTTGCTTGATCTGTCACATAATAAAATTCATACGATCGATGAGAAGGCTTTTGAGGGATCATCTAGCTTGACGAAATTGCGCCTCGAAGGAAACAAACTTACAACTTTTCCTGACGCGACATTGTTGGCCCCCTTGTATGCCTTGTATTTAAGTGAAAATCATATATCTACACTACCCGAAGACAAGCTACTACAACTACCATACCTTCGCGTTCTTCATCTTTCCTCGAATAACCTTACAAATATTTCGATCCCAAATCATGTCACTCAAGTGCATTTGCAAGATAACTTCATCACCTTAGGCAGCAATATGCACAATAACTATATTGATCTAAGTGGTAACCAAATGAGAGATATCTACATGGCCCAGTTTGACGCGGAACTCGTCGAACGTTTGATCATAGATGACAACGCTCTGACCAATTTCGACATTCCCATTGAATTGCGCACGCTTTCAGTACGATTCAACCTTCTCTGCAATGTATCACTTCGTTCCCCTGGGAACGTTACAGTTGTTGCGTCTTCTGACTCTTCGTGCAAACTAAAAGAATTGTATTTAGAATGGAATATGATATCTTACATCAGAGCCGATATGTTCAAAGACTGTGATCTTTATGCGTTATCACTCAAAGGGAATCCAATTTTATATATGTCTCTTTCTTTAGAACACTGCTCTTGGTTATCTTTGCTGTATCTGTCGCACGTTGAATTGCGGGAGGTTTCGTTGGCGCGAACTTTCCCGGTCAAAACGCTTCGCATGGACAACGTGGGGGTGTTCCAGCACAACCCTGAAGCCAACGTATCGCTTAACCTCCCCTTACTTAGAGATGAGTTGATACTCGGTAACAACGGTATGCGTACAATTCCCATCTTGAGGGCGCCACTCCTATTATTCCTAGATCTGAGCAACAATAGCATCGTGTTTCTTTCGAATAACATTTTCCGATGGGTTCCTTGTATCAAGAATGTCAAACTAAAAAGGAATCGCATTCGAAGTATTTCAGACGCGACTTTTGTTTCAAATCCCTTCATCACTGAGGTCAATTTAGAATACAATCGGATCAAAGCAATCGGCCAATTTGCTTTCTCCAATCAAGGTCAGATTATTCTTTTACTTGGACACAACGAACTTGAAAAAGTTACACCATCCAGTCTGTCAGGACTCTCCAGGACTGTTTCATTCGACCCAAATCCATGGCGCTGCAACTGTCAGCTACAACCCTTGCAAGATTGGTTACTGCGTTCTGGCTCAGATGGACTGACTTGCTGGAATCCAGATTTTCTCAGGAACATGAGTCTGTTGGGTATTTTCGGGTCAGAAAACCGGAACTACAGATCTGGGGAATCCGAGTTATCTGGAGATGTAAATGACACGAATTGGGTAAATTGTTCTTCTCTTGATGTGTCCACGTACGGACCTCTTGATATGAATACACCAGGGTTGAAAGAAGAAGACATCACAAGTGATAAAAAGAGCGTGGAAATTACGATAGAGGAAGTTGTAATTATGGCTGCCATTCAGATGACGATAATAATCATTTTGATATTTTGAAGGTTTCGCTATCCAGACGAATCAATCTCGAAAAGCCAAACGTTTAGGTTTAAACGAAATAAAGCTCATCAGAAGAGATACGAAGTATGCTTCCGAAAGTTGCGAACGACTATATACAAACGATTGGTATTAAATCTGTTCTTGTGCTGAATTATGGAAAATCTCACAAGTTAAACACTAAATAACATTTTTAATTATTTCTTAAAGTTTAAGAACGACTTCGTGAAAAAAAATCTGAGCGCTGTCAAATGTGGAGAAAAGGAAACGCCGGTGTAAACAGAGACGAAATTTGAATTATGGATTAATTCTTTTTGATGCGGTGGATCACTCTGAGGCCCGTGTTTTATTTCAATCTGTGTGAAAAATAAACAAGCGGTGAACGCCAACATGATACAAACAGATCTAATGCCCCGGTCACATAGGACCCCGGAAGCAACACGATTCACCCCGACTCTTTCAGTCAGTGTCTTTGTTAATTCACAGTTAACTGCCTCAGAACAAAGAGTCGTGTTGAATCGTGTTTCTTCCGGGGTCCTATGGACCGGGGCTTAAGAGACTTTGTAGTTCTTGTACTTGGTCAATGCGGCGTTCCTTTTCATACCGTTTCACGACAACTAACATAGTGTTGAGGAAGCATCAACTTATCATTGAATAATTGCTAGAAATTATTGGGTAAATAGGCGGGTTTACTAATAGATGCAACACGTAATTTGTGCACACAGGATTGCAGTCTTTTGTTATCATTCGGTTTAAAGAATACCACATAACTACGTTCGTTGGCAAAAAAAAACCGCACATGAATGTGAACATATCAGTAAACCCGTCTGTTGAAGTAATTTTTGATGATAACTAATCATTTGCCTATTTCGTATTTCTTAATCCGTATTTCTAATACTTCTTGAATAAATTCTAAAATTTGCTAATTTGATTAATTCGGGTAACAGAAGACGGTAGCGACCGTAGCGTAGACATTATGGCATGTATAGCTCATAGATCTGACCAATACACAGACTCATATAGCAAGAAATTTGTTTTCATATCGCGTTTCATCTTTCATCACACAATCAAGAGTTTTCGTTTATCAAAGGATGGCATCTCATTTATTTCCACAAGTTATTTCACAGCAGATTAACTCTGTCGAAAAGATAAGCATGGTAAAGGGTGTGAAAGCAAAAGAGGCACAAATCTTGATTTTGGTTTATTTCAATCTTAGTCTTAGGGGTTGTTGTTCAAAAGTTGCAATTGATCGCAAGTTGCAGTTGATCGGAACGCGCCAATCAAAATCATTGTTTCATGCGCGTCTTGTTCAATGCGCATACCATGCGCGAATGAAAATGCGCGTTACAATTCGCAAAGTTGCAGTTGATTTGCAGTTGATTTTGAGCAACACCCCCTATGACTGTGGATCGCGGCGGAATGGGAAGGACGAATCTGGTGTGAATGGATTGATTTGTGAATAAGATAATGAACAGTTAATTCAAGATCCATGCTTATCAATCTATGGAGATGTTGAATAAATTCCTTATATTTTGAAAAAAATGATCTGGCAGAATAAACTTCATTCATTCATTGATCCTCTCTGTTTTTTTTTTTATCAATTTTATCCAATCACATGTACAGGAGACACAACCAAGAATTCAGTTTTAAAAAGTTGCAACTTTTGTTTCTACACTTTTTGTTTTTCAAAGGGACTTTCTCAGATGTGGAGTCAACCCTAGAAACAGATTCCGTGCCATTAGTTATGTCACTCGATATGCAGATATGATAAAAAGTTATGTTGGTTCACATTTAAATCAATATCTAAAACACATCCAGAGTACACTCCCTAGTCATAATAGCCGCTTTTAGATACCATTCAGTTAATCAATTTATTGGCTATCTATACGTGAGCTCCAATCGCGAAGAAGCCCGGAAACAACACGATCGAACACAACTCTTTATTCAGTTCACAGATAACTGCTTCCAAACAAAGAATCGTGCTGCTTCCGGGCTTCTATGTGAGTGGGGCATTAGAAACAGTCACGACTTGAGTTGTGCAAGTGTGCAAACTAGTCGTAAACTGGCGTGAAGTGTGCATAAACTCGTCGTGACTGCCTGCCATGTCGGGACGAGAATTGTTTTAATTGTTGGTCACGACAAAATTTTGAGACCGGGACGGTGTTTCACCAAGGTAAGAAAGACTTTAAGAACGACTTTAAGAACGACGTTAAGATCGACTGGATCGACTGATTGACAATATTACGCGCATTCAGCACAATAGCTGATACCATTCGATCTTAAAGTATTTTTTATATTTGGTGAAACACCTCCCTAGGCCCCAAAGATTTGCGATTAATTGCTAATCTGATAGCGATTGATATCAATCGCAAGTCTATGGCAAATCATGGACTAAAGTTTTCAATTGATAACAAAATCAAATTGCGAGTAATCGCAAACCTTTATGCTACGGAGCCCTGGTCGTGAACTATGCGAAAACTGTTCGACTCATCGGAACGACATACCTTTGGAACGATGCAGGAGGATGCTTGCCAGTGGGTGGCAGTGTGCACCATGCCACGACTGTAGCGAAATGCCAGAAATAGCTCAGTCATCCATTTCTAGTGTCCATGTTATCCCCAAGACAGAGCAGGATCACGACACTGGCCAAGTCGCGCAAACTCGTCGTGCCAGTGCGGGAAGTGCGGAAACTATACGTAAACTCGTCGTGGCTAAATCGTGTCAATGTGGACACAGATGGCCACGCATTTGTGAACTATTCGCGAACTCGTCATAAACTAAGCTGGCACTACTTCCCATGACAAAATATTGACCAAAAGTCGTGCAAGTGTCAGCCTTCTAAACAAGCCTCGCTTCTTTGCTGGCCTTTATTTATTCATTTCTTTTGTCATATTACCATTATTATTTATGACTGTTTATATTTGAATCCTTGAAAGAACAGAAAAATAAATGATTTAATTTGGAAATTTGAATTTGAAATCTGTCGAGCTTTATGCAACACTTGGACCAGCTAAGACGTTATGTTTGGCACGGTGAGTTATATATATAAATATATATAAATATATATATATATATATACATAGGGTACATGCAGGTAATATGAAACTGCAGGTAATATGGCACGCGAAACTTTTAAACCATATAACTCCTCCTGAACCTCTTCCCAAATAATTATAATACCATTTATGATTTAATGATGTCAATTTGCTTCATTCTGGATGCTTCAATTGTTTGTTTAGTGAAAGTTTGCTTAAAATATCAACAAACCTTGAAAGGGTATGTAAAAATTATACCATTTTGTTGCCTTGATATAAAATTTGACATTTCGTTGATTGTCCTGCTGTAAAGTCAGTTATTGTGTATCAACTCAATTATTTGCATTTTAACAAAGCTTATTGAATGTTTTAAACAACACAAGTGTATATCATTTCATATATACTCGACTAAATTAGCTCAAAACATGTTCCAATACATCCAAGGGGAACCCTACTGTGCTGCAGGTAATATGAGACGTCGATAACATTGCACTGACTTCATGGTGTTGAATGCAAATGTTCATGGCTACTTTTGACAGAAACATATCATATTTGATTAAAAATCTACTAACGACTACTAAAGGCAATTACCATTCCAAAGGTATTTTTAATAATGTAGAAAAGCAAATTACACTTACGTATCCTAAAAAAACAAAGATGTAATTAAATGTTTGTGCAGTTTTTGTTTACCTTATGCAGATGACTGTAAATTATGAACAGAAAACCAACTATGCATATATGGTCAGGAGATGCCAGCCAGATGGCCATCAATGCATGTAAATCTGGAGAATTAAACATAGAAATTGCTAGAAACCTATGAAGTTCCCAAAAGTACATTTGCCAGAGAGTTGTAAAAAATGAGCTCAATTTCAATTTGATTGATAACAAAGTGAACTATAAAAGAACGGGAACATTAAATTATGTATTGTTTAATTATTGTTCTTAATTGAGTGAGACATAATCAGGATTATATCTTTTATTCAACTTTTTTGGCAAATTTGATAGCTAAATCTTGAATGTGATGTTGTGTTCTCATATTGTATGAAAATTGTTTTTTATGTCGTCGAAGATGTGTTAGATTTCTTACATTGTATACAAATACGCGTTTCGTGCTTAAAATCAATATTTGTGCTCAACATTGTCTTCTTTGTCTCAGATTAAAGGTTGAAAACTACATTTGCACACATTACGGTTATGCTTACAACTTGTTGTGTACCTCAGATATGCCAACACAAACCTCTGTAAAGTATTTTCGTCGAATGTAGTCCAGGATAGTTAATTCAAATAAATATCTATTCTATCACAATTCACACACACACACACACACACACACACACACACAC
>BQKZ01009269.1:6512-18655 GCA_036244855.1 Temnopleurus reevesii
TGCATTAATGTTCTAGCATTCATAGACATCAATAGATCTTAGTACCCCCCAAAGAAGCGAAAGACAAGAAATTTGATTTTTGGTTGGCATTTCTGCTAATGAATCTCCCCGAGCAGTGTTTCACCAATTTATTGTTAAAGTTACGCAAAACTTTAAAACAGACTTGAGTATGTTAATGAGTGTAATACGCATTGGATTCTGGATCATTCGGCAAAAGAACCAATAGCAGTCATGTGTATAAGTCTTAGGGGTGTTGCTCAAATTTGCAATTGATCGCAAGTTGCAGTTGATCGGAACGCGCCAATCAAAATAATTGTTTCATGCGCGTCTTGTTAAATGCGCATAACGTGCGCGAATGAAAATGCACGTTACAATTTGCAAACTTGCAGTTGATTTGCAGTTGATTTTGAACAACACCCCCTTAGTCTTCCATAACCGCCTAGGTTTATGTAAAAGTGAGATACAAAATAAATGAATTGTAGGAAGACAGCAACAACAAAAAGATATTTCATTTGCTTTCTTTCAGTGTTAAAAGTTTGCATTGATTTTATTGAAGCATTGTCACCCCAAACTTGGTAAAAGATAGTATTGTTCACAGATATAGATATACACATTATATACATTCGATTTCAAGTCAATAATATCAAGCATTGTATAGAACATGTTTAATGGGGAACTACACTCAGACATTAAATTGCTATCATTAAATGAAGAAAAATAAGATGAACAAAGTGTGAAAATTTGAGCAATATCGAATAATCCATTCAAAAGTTATGAATTTTCAAAGTTTTGATTTACACCACTCATGGGCTCCTTAAATTGGCAAATGTACAGGCACAAAATGCCCGCCAACATGGAGAACTCTCCATTCAAAAAATTTCACATTTTCCTCTTTTTCCAAAAAAGCAGACAGAATTTTGTTTTTTTCTGTTCAATATATCATAGCCACATCAATTCTGCAGAAAGAAAGGTGGTGATTCCTCATTTGAAATATGATATTTATCCATTTTCAATAAATTTATATACAAAGTGAATGAGGAGATCTCCATGTATGACATCACAGATTATGCTAAATTGCTATACATTGCCAATTCAAGAATGCCCAGCACAGGTGGAAATGATAACTTTGAAAATTCATAACTTTCGAACGGATTATCCGATTTTGCTCAAATTTTCACAGTTTGTTCATCTGATTTTTCTTTATTTACTGACTATACATTATTGTCTGGGTGTAATTCCCCTTTAACAAATACACTAACAAACAGACACATACACACAGATATTTCATACTTCTAGATAAATTCATACAGGTACAATACCACTGTCTCTTTCATAACCATCAGCCCAACATACTAGTGGAATCTTCTAAATTGTAATTCATATTCTAGAATTGGAAATTCAATTTGAATTTTAATTCATCATCTTTAAACCCATTTTCAATTTTGGAAATCAAAGCATGACTTTTGTGATCACAAATCTGCGCTCAAATAGTCCCTAACTAAAATTTCAAGGACAGTGTATTAGGGAATCGAGACTAGTGGACAGTACACTTTGGTCTACTTCAGACAATACACTTGGGGAATAATCTTTAACCCAATTTTTGCTATCATTAGCAACTCATCAAAGTATAAATATTAAAAAGATTCTAAGAATAAGAAAAGAATACAAATTGGGCCCTTCTTTACAAAACCAGGTTTGAGCATTGCACTACTATTAATTTATGTATGGAAAAGACCCCTGCCTTAGCATGTGTATATGGTCTTGAATTCATACAAGGGAGAAAAGGTTGTTTGAATACAAAGAATAAGAATTAGATATTTAACAAGAATAAGACATTGAATAATTCTAATAACTATATGCAGGGAAATTCTATATAGCACCAGTAAAAAAAGAGGTTATGTTGAAATCAAATACAGAATACATAATTCCTTTTTTAAATAGAAATAAAATGATCCAATGAAATTGTGAGTACTATAAAATTTAACTGAATCTGAATGACAAAAAAATGGTTGTGGTGCATGAATATGTGTGTACTAGTGCTGCACTACACTGTAAAAAACCCACAAAGTACCCTTGGGATAAAAGACAAATGAAAAAAAGATCTTGCTTAGAAAACTTATGTCAATATTAACTGGTAAATGACGCATTTGATCACCAACAGAGCAAGCCCGGTTATCAAACAAACACAAATTTTCCTTGGAAAAGTGCCAAGGTGAATGGCTTGACTTCGTAAAAATTCTTTGAATTGTTATGATTTCTCAGCTTATAACACATACATGTAAGGTGAATTTTTGCTGAAAACTATTGAAGACCAGTGTAAATTGCAGATTGCCTGAAATTTGCCATGAGCTATAAGCACATGGTCATTACATACGTGTAATGTACATTGACTTTTACTCAGTATTCTATCAAGATTCCTTATCTATTAAAGACAAACCATGGACAAACCAATGTGTATTTTTCAACCAACTTCTTAGGGCTCAATGTACAGAACCTACAGTATGGAAATCGTAGACCTCAGTTGATCATGAACTATACAGTAGAGCACTGCTCAGAAAAAAACTATAAACAAATCTCTGTAATCATTGTGCATTCCTTGAATGAAGAAAAATCAGATGAACAAAACAATTCAGAGTTATGACGATCCCTACCGCTGATGGGGGTTCGTGCGATCAGCAAATTCTACAGAATCTGTGACGTCATGTTGAACAACAACTCATTCGCTCTGCATACAAAAATTCACATTTTCTTCTTTTTCTGAAAAAAGATAAACATTTTCGGCTGTGGTATAGCATTTCTGCACGTATTTTGATAAGAATCATGTTGCAACCTTACTCAAAATTTTACATTGATACAATTTTACAATTCTATGTACAAAGTGAATGAGGAGTTGTCCGATATGACGTCACAGATTTCGTTGATGTTGACGACCACACGGATCCCCATGTGCGGCAGTGAATGTTAAATTTCTGTGAATCTGCACGTTCATGACTTTTAAACACATTGTTCAATTTTTCTCAAATTTCATAAGATTTTTCTTCATTCAATGAGAATGTGACCATCCAGGGGTACATGTAAGTTCCTCTTTAAATGTTCCCTTTAAAATGTTCCCCTTTTATAGGTGCATTACTGAGAGCAACAGGGACAAACGAATTGGACAAAGTAAACAACTTCATTCAAGCATTCGCAATAGCTTCATAAAAAAAAGGTCCCAAGTGCGACTCTTGTTCAACTTTTTTCTACAGTAATAAGAAGGATGGAAATTTCAGATGGGATCATCTAACTTTTGTTGATACTTAGATAGAGATTGATTACTTTGTCGTTGGCCTTTCAGTCCTTCTGCTTCCAGTGCATATAGCGATTCCCACGTAGGAACTCAGACAAGCGATTTTGTCGTCTAACTTGGGATTTGCACCAATTTCTAAATCCCCCAAATAAATGTAACCCCATGGAGCTCCCAACAGAATAATTCCCACAGTGTGATTGGAAAATACAATCCATGGTAATCATAAAGGCAAGTTATTATCAAGGTACATCCATTCATGGAGAATACATAAATATGAATACCAAATTATTAATTTCCTTCATACAGAATTAATACCAAAAAAATCCATTACATGTACATGTAAGCTAGCAGAGCATGGCCACAATTTGAAAAAATTTGTTGAACTCTATTCAGAAAAATTTGGAGCGTTGCTGTTTTTAATTTAAGGCAGTAGAAGTTACCAATTATTCATCATTTTCTTGCGTGGTTTCATTTCATACAAACGAGTTTGTATCAAGGAATGACTGATTAATACTTCCCTTATGAAATTTAGATAACTCACTTTGGGAATGTTA
Organism: Temnopleurus reevesii; assembly: GCA_036244855.1. Classification (NCBI taxonomy): domain Eukaryota; kingdom Metazoa; phylum Echinodermata; class Echinoidea; order Temnopleuroida; family Temnopleuridae; genus Temnopleurus; species Temnopleurus reevesii. Next base: position 10,353 of record BQKZ01009269.1, read on the forward strand.
GCATCCCTGTTATTTGCTTACTTGGCTGAAATTAAATAATTGAATCCTTTTTGGCTTGAACTGGTTGTGAAAATACAAGAACAAAAACAAATCAATAATGTATGTGAATGAAGTAAAATCCAAACTGAATACTAGAATCAAGGGTTTAATATAGTCTATTCAAGGTACTTTACTTGATTTTTTCTTGTACAACTAAACATGATTGTATTTTGAGTCAAGAGACTGCAAGTACAGTTGCACTTCCTTATAATGAGGTCCTATTGACCAGCCCCAAAAAAAATTCCCTTTACATCAAGACCTAGAGTTGGGACCATAAAAATCACCCAATCTACAATGTATAATGAGAGCTTTTTATATTAGTACTCTCTCAAATGAGGGTCGATTGTATGTTTTCTGTATTGACAAGAAATAATTAAAAGATTAGAGAAATGCCTCAAATGTATACAAAAGAACTTGGTAATGCTTGAAGAAATTCTGTTAGAAAGTGAAATACAGTCAACCTTGCCCAGTCAAAGATGTTGCAACTGAAGAAATGGCTTTCAGAAAATTCAACTTCTAAGGGATAAAAACATTAGAATATAGAGAGATGGAGACATGAAAAGACCTCTAACTGTGGCAATTGTCTTATGAGAGGTTGAATTGGGCAGGTTGATTGTAATGAAAAACAATAATTGTCAAAAACTCTAATTGGGAGTAGAATCTTTGCTTTCCATACAAAAAATTGAAATTTGAATGATTGAAATATCTTCTCTTTGCAAATCTTTTTCATTTCAAAATTCTGACGAGCAAATTTTTTGCTGAGAGGGCAACGTGTACATAATCTAGAGGTTCTAAGATAAATAAAGTAAGATATAATTTGTAATAAAAATTTCTAATGGATCAAATTTAACATTCCTGAAAGGACACCAATCCGTATATTGCAGACTGCTATTTATATCAAAAATGAAGAAAAAGAAACAGCTATATTTAGCAATCTTATCTGTGAAATTACATATGTAATATCTTTCAAATGAATAGAATGTTCACCATCATCACAATATCTTTGGCAAATAATACACATCATATTCAGTTCACTGTTTGTAGCAACAGTACTGAATGATTCAATGTTCATGATCATCCTCACAAATAGCCAGTCTCTGCTTGCATACAGGGTGGGAATTGCAAACCAATTTCCAGCAACACTTGGCATGATGAAAGCAACAAAGGTGCTACTTGCTCCTTGGTACAAAAAGTCATAAGGAAATTCGAGATGCAGCTCTCTCGTGCATCCATAGCCTGATGTATTGCTGGTGCACAAAATCATCCATCATGCCTTATCTACATGTAATGGTATCATGCAGCACAAACGCGATTTTGTTTCCATTGGCTCCCAAACGGCAAATTCTGGTTGGCAACAAGTTTTTCTTAACACTGCCTGCTCTTTAGGATGTTAACTGCGCCAATGAAATGATGATTATACAGCATCAGCGATAGTTGCGCAACTTTGTTTTCATTAGCTCTGAAATAGCGACTTGTTACTGGCAACAAGTTTCTCCCTCACGCTGTCTGCGTATGTGAACTGTAACATATCGGATGGCATGATGATCATACAGCATCCGCTCAACTTTGCTTTTATCAGGTCTCAAATGGCGACTTACTGTTGGCAACACGTTTCTCAATCACACTGTCTGCCTATATGTGAAGTGTGTCATATTCGTTGGCATGATCATACATCATCTGGTCAAATTTGCTTTCACCTGCTACCAAAATGGCAACTTACTTATGGCAAGTACCACTCTCCCCAACACCCTCTGCCTATGGTATGTTAACTGTGTCGTATCAGATGGCATCGTGATCATACACCATCAGCACCACTTAGTTTTCATCACTCTCCCAAAATGGCAGTTCTAAAGATCAAAAGTTTGATGATGGCGACATCACGAAGATTCAAACGTCCCAGGTGGATGAAACCAAGATCACCTTGTCGCTATGGCAACCTGTAGATATTGATCCTGGTACGCTTTGTATTCTATTAGTCTTCTTGACGCCTCTTCGACTGAGAACCACCTTCGACATCTCCCTGTAGGTTGGGATGATTGAAAATAAAAAAATACAATTTTTAAAATAAATATTGACTGAGACATGTACAATTATGTTTTTTGAATGGATTAATACTTCAGTTAATTCTGAACTAGGAAATTTAACTTTCTTGAAATATGGAAGGAAAACAAGATTTCAGTCATCCAAAACTACCGGTACATATTTTATTATGGTTGTTACCAAAATGTACAGAGATCAAGTACATGTATATCTTTGTTTATAGAAGGCAAATATTTAGAAAGTTTTCGGTTTTTATTTTTATTGTGAATATGAAAATGGGACAGATGGAAAACCCGTTAATATGATGCCTCCAGCACGTTTGGTGGGCGGAGGCATAAAAACATTGTTTGTTTAGAACTGAAAGGTAACCTGGCCTTCTTTCTTTTTCTTCATTTTTTTTTTTTTACTTTTCACTCAAATTGCAAAAGAAATCACAGTAACAATATGGTTAAAAACATGTTCACATAAAATACCACCTGTATTAGCGTATACCCCTTTAATAGTTCTTTGATTCCTTTTACGTCTTTTCTTTTCAATATTATTTGCTGTTAAACATGGATAAATAAACCTATTCTGATCGACCTAGATGCAATATTAAAAAATAACTTTCATAGAGTGCAACCAACAATTTTTCCTATCCTTCCTATGATAAGAAAATATGTGTAGGGGAGTGTTGTTCAAAAGTTGCAATTGATTGGAATGTGCCAATCAAAATCATTGTTTCATGCGCGTCTTGTTAAATGTGCATACCGTGCGCGAATGAAAATGCACGTTAAAATTTGCAAAGTTGCAGTCGATTTTGAGCAACACCCCCTAGGAATACCATTACAGAATGGCACGTATAGACTCACCTAATCTTTCTTGATCTTCCCACGAGTCAAACTCTTCTGTGACGACTGAGGCATACACTGATGTTCTGTGCTTGTTGGATTCATCTACAAAGTTACCTACGAAGTTAACCAATCTGGAGCTCACACCAGCCTAGAAGTGGATGAAAAAAGGTGGAAAATAGAAGTTTATTAGGCAAAGTAGAAAATATACTTGTTTCTCATCCTTGTGTGCATCCATTTTTGCTGCCGCATCAAAAAGATGTTTTTTTTTCAAGAATTGTAAGAAAAAAAACGGGAAAGAAATCAACAATTTTCACATTCCACTTGCCAACTGATCGCCCCCCCCCCAAAAAAAAAAATTAACACTAGATGCTACTAGCTATTAATTTGTTGAGCAACTTGTATTATGCTGAGATGCAAACCATCCCTGAATTTCTAGCGCTCACAATTATTAACATCTTGTGAATGGAAATTTCCTAAGTGGTCCATGTACATGTAAATAGCAATTTATCAATTTGGGATTGCCCACTCTGAAGGCAAAAAAGAGCTTGCACCCTCAAGTTTTTTAACAGATAGGTTACTTTGAGAAACTAGTATTTTTCTCTTCTTTTTTTTTTTTACTTGGCATTACTTGGCATTGTGTGGAAGTGAAAGATGCGAAGATTTTGTCTTGAATATGGAATGACTGGATTTCTTATGGGAAAAACTTGAGGGGAGGGGAAAGGGGGGGGGGGTCAAAGGAGAAATTTGATAAGTTGGAGGTAAAAACCAACCACATGTATATATGTACTGTACATGAAAAGTCAACAATCAGCAGCTGATTTTATTTCCATTTCTCTGAAACAATTTATTTCTTTTGCTTTGTTTTTATCTACTCCTCAACTTAAATTAATCATATTTACTGCCACAATTGCACCTTTACATGTACATACATTGTAAATTGGATCGAAAGGTGTACGTGCAATCATTCATCGTCTCCTAGCTGAAAAGGGCAGCCAATCACAGACTCAGCCTCATGAATAATTCATCATCTATTTCAAGATGTAAACAAGATATGTGTAGCCTTTACATCAGGACCCAGGGGGTCGATACAAATTGAAACACTTTTGTATTGACACATTGAGGTTTTGTTCAATGCAGGGCAAACATAATCCTGAGCATTGAGGCGAGACTAGCCACAACACTTGGTGTGCATGTGATCACCATGTGGGTGATCAAATGGTGTACACAAAGCGAATGCGCATGCTCCGTGTAGTAATGATGTCATCACTACCACGAGCCATGAATGGGGGTGACACTCCTATTGTTTGGTTACGTGCAATTTACCAGATGCTCCAATGCTTTCACAACTACACAGTACATAGGGGTTTCCCCTCTGAAGCAAATCACAACAAACTACAGTTGTATATGCCTGAGCAGGAATTTAACAGCGATATGAATCCCACACAGTCTGTGTAGCGGTAACAGTGCATTATATTACACCACACAATTAATTTATGCACAATTTGGTTCTCCTATTTTGCAAATTCAATATCACATTTCATGTAAAAAAAAAAAAGGGCTTTGTATTTTTTTTACAGTAGGCCTATATTTTTTTTTTTTTAGATATGTACATTGTACATGTAACAAGTCAATCAAATTCAACATCATACCGAAACAGGGCTTTGTAAATTCGTTATTTCATTAAAAAAAGAATCTATTTATATATATAACAAATTTGTTGCAAGTTACAAGTCAAAACAAAATGATACAACAAAAAAAATGTACAGTGTACAGTACTTCCAAAACATCATATGATGAATAGGCCTAAAAAAAATTCAAGCAAAAATAGATTAAAAATATGCTTTACATAATTGTAACTTTGCCTTACACTGTACATGTGTGTCCTTTTCGTATCCATTTCAAAGCCCCATTTCGACACTTGTGACACAATAATCTTTTACATATATTTACATATTCGTACATATTTGTGTGAGATTTCACACAGCAAAGTTCCCAAGACTGCCCTGCAGCATAGTGGAAAGCTCATGTCATGACGATTTTGTACATTGATGATGTACTTTACATGTATGTGCAACAGTGTACATGTACATGAAGGGCCTTCTGAGATGACAAATCTCGGGGAATAATTTTAGTTTTCACAATTGATCAGCAGTTATAGACACCAAGTATAAATTTCCAACACTTTCCTGCACAGTTCTCTGTGAAAAAGTTGCTTTACTACTTTACTTTGATATTTATGTTTTTATATTATCCTTATGTCATATTATCTTGTGAATATTTACATATATTTTGTATTGCATTATGTTTGTACTCTCATACCCCGAAAGGGGGTCGACAGAGTCAATAAAATCAACTCAACTAAACTCAAAACATCTTTTGTGCAGTAATCCTGCTAGCGTGCATCAAATTGCGACGCGATACCAAGAAAATTATTCCCTGAATCCCAAATACTGTCTTGGAATTCAAATTAAAGATCAGTACAGAATTAAAGAAGTGTGTCATTCATGATATGCTTCTTTGCTGGGCTCTTTTTTGTTTTCATTTTTTGTTATCATCAATATCATTGTGTAGGACTCTGTATATATTTGAATCTTCAAAAAAAATAAATAAAATGATTTAATTTGATTTGATTAGTTGTACACATACTGTACCTGTTGCCCCCAGACACAAAGAAGTTGACTTTTCACCTACTTTTTACAAGTTATTACTCCTTGTATCTTGAATCAATTGGTGAAATATAAACAGTGTACATGTAGGACCTACATTTATGTTCTTGTATATCTTGAACTTTAATTCATGGAAATAAACAAATGTAAGATATGGAAGCCAAGAAGTACAATGTCATTCATGGTATGTACATGTACCTCTTAGTCCAAGGCACAAAGACGCTGACTTTTCATTGTAAAATTAGGGTAGTCACATAAACATGCACATGTACGTGACCCAAATTAAGAGATATTATTCCCATGAATTGGGGGTCTCTCCCCCTTTAAGGCCAGACTTCACCCAAAATGTGGGTAAAATCATGATTTTTATAAATTTTTAGGTTTTTACATATTTGTATTCCTTAATTATCTGAAAACAACTTCTGAAAGTTTCAACTTAAAATTCAACTCCTAAATGACTAAAAAATGCATCTTTTAATGAGGAATCCATGACAAAATATGACAAAAAAATGTGGTAACATTCTTCTGCATGTAGTATTAGCGTTTTCAAATGACCGTAACTTTGCCAAAAATCCACCAAATCCAATGATTTTTGCATCAAAATAAAGCTTGTTTCAGATTCTGTTTTAAAAGTCTGAAATACAAGACTAATGTACACTGGTATGTAGGCTGTCAAGCAATAATGTGATTGATAGCACACGGGCTGTCCAGGTCTCTGGTCAAGACTCTGTCCAGCTGTCTCCGCTGACCATATCAGCCAATCAAAAAGCACCTTTCACAAGTGGTCAACCTTGGGGCATGGGTTATTACACAGAGAGTAAGATATGTGCTTTATGAATGGCTGAATTGTTTTGGCTCCCAGTGTATTGGAAAGTATGTACAAAAATCTCTACATTGCTGTATATTTTTGTCTTGTGCTTTTCTTTTGATATAGTGATGATGATATGATTTTTCTTCGGAAATTCTTGCACTTGCCTGACTTGTTTTATTTGTTCTCTATCAAAACTTTAAAATTAGGAAAAATGTATTAAAAAAAAGAAGTACCAGAAGAGAAAGAGAAAGTTTTGTGGAAATCAATGGACCAGACAGATAGTGGAATCAAATCATGAGCAAGATGATCCTGCTAATAACTCAGATATTCCCCATCAAACAACTCCGTCTGAAGCAAAGTTAACAAATGTAACCAACAATATTCATTTGACAAAACTAGGATCTCCAAATCTAAAAAAAGCCAAACTTGAAAGACAAAGGAAGAGATATAAGGGATCATCAAGACAAGAACAGCACCTCCTAATTTAAATGAAGGGGAGACATATGTACAGGGAGGGTTCTAAATATATGGCAGACATGTACGGGTTCTTGAATTGTAGATGAGATTGATGTTAATGTGTGTTTAATAGTATAGATGTGAAGACTTTAATTGAATATTAAATGTTTTAAGAGCCAGTTGATACAATATACAAGTCCCTCTTAGTGTACTTTTACAAGATACAGCATTATAGCGAATTGCTAGCTGTTGTACATAACGCAAAGGCCTATATCCAACTATAATTCAATTCAAATTCAGATGTCCAACTTTAACAGTGATTTTCTCCTTTTCAAATATTGACATGTAGTCTTTTGCTATTCTTAAAATATCTTTTGGCAGATTGCTTTAAATGAGTTGAAACTTTGAACATGAGCAGAGTATATTATAAAGAACAATCCAAACCAAAAATCTGTGAGGTAAAATGTATTGTTTGCCTTGTAATTATCAATTAATTCTGGTAATTAAGAAGTAAAATCTAAAGTAACAAACTATGTGGTATTATTTTAAAATGGCCAATCATAGTAGAATAGAGATTGGTTTGGATTGCTGAAGTACTCTTAGAGAAGCTTTCCTGAAAATTTGAAGTGATTTGGTCCACAGGAAGCAAAGTTATGGTCAGAATACAAATACCTTATGTATTACATTGTTTTAATTGATGTGACCTTGACGCGACCTCCAAAATCGTTGCAATAGTGGAATTTAATTTTCCTTGACTATTTGCCACATTTGTATGAAATTTCAATGAATATATTAAAGTATTACTAAAAATTTGTAATTTGGGTGAAGTCTGGCCTTAATGCTTTCTCGACACACGTGATAAAGCCCACACGTGGACTGATCTGGGCCAGAAGCATGTTTTGCATTTCATGAAAAGGAGAGCCTTCCCACATTGAGCATCGCGGCATATCACATTCAATTCCATTGGTAATGGCACTTTGAAAGCAGTGTAAACACGACACAAGTTCAAGAAGTTCATGGAGAGCTTTACTACACCGAACGTGTATAGTGTAAATAACATTTTTAGATCTACACTGTATGTTAATATTTGTTATACAAATAAAACAGATGGGAAAAAGGAATAATATGGCTAGAGCATAAATTACCTGTCTATGAAAATGAACCCTCAAAGAAAAATTGGAATGACCTCCAAGTCACCAGATTTGTTAATGACCAACATTTCAAAAGGGCTCTCCCTGGGAAAGGTTACAATTTTTGTTCATTTGTTTGCAAATCTCTTTTGAATGAGTAGGGTAAAAATAAAAACATACACATAAAAAGTTTTTAAAAAAATTTTTTTTTCTTAAATAGCACTCATTTTACCATGTTTTTGCCCATCTGATTTGTTTTTCATTTTTTTCCCCCCTTTTTTCCCTCTTTTATTGTTCTTTTTTCTCTCTCATTTTTTTTTTTTTTTTT
>BQKZ01009271.1:18045-28376 GCA_036244855.1 Temnopleurus reevesii
CTAAACTTTTGTTCATGCAAATCATTGCCAAAACGGTTTAAATGTATGCAACCCTTGTGATCTATTCAATTCTAAGAATATCTGAAAGTATGACAGAACAAAATTATCATTTACTATCGAAAAAGAGTAAAAAATAGATCAGCACTCAGATGTGTTATTGAGGCAGTGGAACAATCACCCTTTTTTCTTGTAATATACTGCAGAGGTTTATTTGTTCACAGCACTTTGCTGTTGCTGCTTGTTATCTTGAAATATGCAGGACCCAATGTATTTATTAAATTCAGCTGATTCGTGCATTAGCCAAAGGTTTAGAATAATGACATGCACTGGCTGAATCACCTAAATTTTATTTTCATTCTCGACAATGTTAGCCAATACTGTTAAATCAGTATTATTTCAAATCTTTACCCATTTTCTTCTTATCTTTTTCTTTACAGGCCCAGATTGCTCTGTCCAACTCACCATATTTCTTCTTTGATGTCTTCTATCTTCATGAGCCTCCCACAGAAGAGAACTACTGCAAGGTATTCACAACCTTTAGCATTGGACACGGTTTCATTAAGTTTAATTCAAAATCTTTTTATCAAATTAATGATAGTACATGTGTACCTCGTAACAATATATGAAATTTACTACAAACATGCTTGCTTTTTGATTTTTTTTTTACTTCATTTCTGTATTCATTTTTTTTTTTGGCGGGGGGGCGGAAGGAAGCAGGAGAATGGATAATTTATTAATTTGTTTCATTATTTTTAATCACATAAAGCCTAGGCAGAATTACCTGTACGTATAGCCCTTGATTGTTTATAGGCTAAACTTGAAACTCTTTATGCCCCAGTCAAAAAGAGGCCCCGACTGAACATGGCTCTTTGTATGCAGGCAGTTAACTGTGAACTTAACAAAGAGTTTTGTTGAATCATGTTGCTTCCCGGCTTATATGTGACTGGGGCGTTATTTTATGCTTTTTGATCGATTCGGATGGAACTTTAACAAGTGTGAATTCCGTTTATTAATGTGCATTGTGTTAATAGTGTCTTTAAACCCGATAAGCAATAAATCAATCAATCTGTTTACTAATGATAGTTTTCAATATTTTTCTATCTTTTCTTTGTCATTTGCTACTTACAGGATATCTATGATGTCTTCTTGGACCTTGATAAGCATAACACATCATACATCCACGAGGTCGGAAGGAACACGACACATCTATACAACAGAATGGCATCATTAGTAGCTCATCCATTACAGAGACCGGAGCAAGTGTTTGCTTCGTATTCTTTAGATACAGAACAATGATTTGTACTCAAATGATGCGATAAATGTTTCTTACATCCACGAGGATGGAAGGAACACGACACATCTATACAACAGAATGGCGTCGCTAGTAGCTCACCCATTACAGATACCTGAACAAGTGTTTGCTTCGTATTCTTTAGATACAAAACAATGATTTGTACTCAAATGATGCGATAAATGTTTCTTACATCCACGAGGATGGAAGGAACACGACACATCTATACAACAGAATGGCGTCACTAGTAGCTCACCCATTACAGATACCTGAACAAGTGTTTGCTTCGTATTCATTAGATACAGAACAACGATTTGTACTCTTATGATGCGATTGTGGACAAGCATGATATGTCTTACATTCACAATGTTGGATGAACATAGATTCTATACGCTAGAATAGCGTCGCTGGTAGCTCACCTATTGCAAAGACCAGAACAAGTGTTTGCATCATTTTCATGAGATACGGAACAATGATTTGTACTTATGGACAAGCATAATACATCTCTCATCCGCGAGGTTGGTAGGAACACGACGCATCTATACAACAGAATGGCGTCGCTAGTAGTAGCTCATCCACTCCAGAGACCAGAACAGGTGTTTCCGTCGTATTAGTTGGGCACAGAACAATCAAGTTACATTCCTGTGAGATGGACCCTGTGTCCCTCCAAATCGACCGTCAAAATGGAAAAGCCCAGCAGTTATCAATGGGGGTGTTGTTCAAAATCAACTGCAAATCAACTTCAACTTCAAAATTGTAAACCGCATTTTCATTCGCGCATAGTATGTGCAAATATTGTTTGAAGGTCCTGACGATGAGAACATGCTCATCGAAACGTCAAGAGTGGGTAGGTCCTTTTCAGGACCACTCACATTTCCAAGAAAGATAACTCGTTGTACCGTGGAGCATTATTCTCATAGTAAGTGCATTTCAAAAGACGCCCTGGAAACAACGATTTTTATTTGCGCTTATCGATCAACTGCAACTTGCAATCAGTTGCAACTTTTCAACAACACCCCGTAAGTCTGGCAGAGATGCCAAATGTTTCAGAATGTGCATGAGGTAAAAATTGCAATGTGAAGAATGCAACAGCTGAACAAAAGTGAGAGAAAATATAACTGCAATAGCCATAATGTCAGCTATTCACTTGTAATAAAAGCCTTGAACGCTTATGCCCCAGCCTCATAGAAGCCCTGAATGAACACAATTCAACACAGCTCGTGGTTCAGAGGCAGTGAACTGTGAACTGAACATAGAGTCACGTTGCATCGTGTTTGTTCTATGTGACTGGAGCCTTATGTTGATACACCTCATGCATGGCTGCCAACCCAAATGTGTAATTTTATCCTATTTCGGTTTCAAAGGGATATAATACTTCATTTTGTAGACAGCAGTAATTATTTAGAATAGTGTATTGTTGTATCATCAACAATACTATTGTTCAGATTATCTACCTGTACCCTTGAATCTATTACATCAACTGGAAAACATCAAAAAGCTATTAAAAACAATCGCCTGCCAATGACCATAAGTAGTTTATGCCGTTTGTTAAGATACAGGTGCGATGGATTCTATCATTCTGTTCTAAATTGATCACTGATTTCCATTCATCTCCACATCCCTTTTGCATGTGTAAGGGAATCAAAAGATGGAAATTAATTTGTAAATGTTGGCACATATTCTGCTGTTCTTGATCACTGATATCTATTTATCTCCATACCCCCTTGTTATCTGTAAGAAAATAGGGAAAGGTTGGCACTAACATTTGTATGCTCTTGCATATTCTGGAATGTTTGGTTTTTCAAGTGGTATAATGCATTAATTTTTGGCAAGAGGAGGTGATACAGAGTTGATTGTGCCCAAGTTTGGCTCTGAGAAGGCTTGAGATGTTACGTATTGACTGTGTTTTTTGTATGATCATGTACAGGTACTGTATATATTTATTCTGAAATAAACCTATTGTATATCATTTATATAAATTGCGCACTTTTCTTTGTTTTTTTATTTTTTATCCATTGATAACATGCAAAAGTCATTATTCTAAGTTTAAAAAAACTTTACTCTTTTGACATTGCTATCAAATGCCAGATAATGCAATTATATGCAGGGTTTTTGTCTTTCATGGAATGTGTATAACATTAACTTTTATATGGCCAGGCATTTACGAAAATGATTCATGCTGGAGTGAGCAATGCCCATTTTTTTTAAAGTTCACAGTATCTTGTTGTGAGAAGTGATTCTATCAATCTCATGCACCAATTGAGGGGGAAGTTATCGGAAAATCATTGTCCCTTTCCATTGAGTGCATCAGTTTGAAAGGATCATTTCTCACAAAAGTGGCACAAACAATTTTTCATGCACTTGATAAAAATGAGTATGACATGTATTTTACTCAAATAATAATAATAATAGGTCCATTTATATAGCGCAATCACTATATGCATAGACTCTATAATAATGATAATAATAATATATGCAATTTATATAGCGCACGTATCCACTCTCATTGCTGAGTGCTCAATGCGCTTTGCATTTATTACCCTGGCTTTAGCCCGGCAGCCACCAGCGCACATGGCATTTCAAGGAATAAAGATTCCTGCCAGGTACCCATTCACCTCACCTGGGTTGAGTGCAGCACGATGTGGGTAAATTTCTTGCTGACGGAAATTAACGCCCTGGGAGAGATCCGAACCATCGACCCTCTAGTTAAGAGGTGAGAGTCCGAACCACTACACCACGACGCTTGATACTACGTACCATATTGTTACCCTGGCTATAACTGCCGAGCAAGCCAGTTAGGCGCTCTAGCATGCCAAGGAATAAATTATTTATGGAAATTGTTGCTCTATATAAATGTCTCAGTTCTAGGCTTTCCATACAGTACAACAATCCTGCATATACAGGTAACTCTGCCTAAGTCGAATCTCGAAAATTTGTGTGACAAGAAAAGGTTAATCACAGTGGTTTTATATTACAGTGGAAACTCTGTATAACAAGGTGCTTGGGATTATCAAAATACCTTGTTATGGCAGTGATCTCTTTATAAGCAGAGTAAAAAAAAAAGTTACAAATAAAAGAGTTAGGACTCGGGCAATTATTCGACTTAGATATGCTTAGTAAAGTTGACTGTAATTGCAGTATTTCGTACTTCGTAGCCATGTGAAAAGTGGAAAGTTTTGTTTTGAGACGCTAGGTAGAGACGTAAGAAAAACAAGTATTTTTAAACAAGAATCAGAAATATGGCAGAGAGAAGAGAAATCAGGTCACGGCAAAGTAGGGCATGAAAGAGATAGGTGTGGGAGATGTAATGAGAAGTGGTTCGTGATGATATCCATTGGCCGAGGACAGAGTACGGTGTTTGGGATCTGGAAATGGATGGTGTTCACTGTGAGCAGAAGGGAAGAAAGGAAGCAGCTTCATTCAAGCCTTCACAATAACATCTCGATCACAAAAGAAAGTCCCGGGTGTAACTCTTCTTCGACAGAACAAGAATGATGGAAATCCAGTTATTGTTAATGCTTGAATTGAACTTGTTTACTTCGTTCCAGGAATTTGTTCCTTCTGCTCACTGTGATAAGAAGCCAAAATAGACCAAAGGATATACTGTGGCAAAAAAAGTATTGGATTTGTTCGAGGAGGGACCAATATCGTTGTTAACAATAAAAATTGTTTTTTTGCCATCCGTTGACCGACCATCTGAAAATGGCCCAAACTGAACTTTCTGTAAGTTTTCACAACAATCAAAATTGAAAATCATTGACATATTGCTTGCAATTTTCAGATGTTCTTTAACTTTTCAACCCCTATCATGAAAAGTGTACCAAATGGAAAATTTAATATTTCACATGGGAATGTGTGGTACTATCACTATAAAAAATTCAATGAAATAAATCAGTTTTACGTCAAAGTTGGTCATCTCGTAGATCTATGAGTAAGGATTTTGCATTTGTATACACAGACCTCAAGTATTGCAAATTTTAGAGGGAAGAACATGTTTTTTTTCTATCATTCTAAAGTCATGAATAAATCATGGATTTTTTAAATTTCTGTAAGGCCAAGTCTCATAGAGGCACGGAAGCAACACGATTGAACACGGCTCTTTGTTAATTCACAGTTAACTGCCTCCGAACAAAGAGTCGTGATGCTTCCGGGCTTCTATATATGGGACTGGGGCCTTACTGCAGTATACTTTTGGGGGTCTCTGAGGTAACAGCTCATAACCCAAATGTCCTTCATAAATGTGAAATTTGGCACATTTACATTAGTCAAGCAATTTTTGGTTCATATAATAAACGCATGCTCGTAGTTCCAAGATATTCGACTTTGCACATGCTCTTCCATGGTCCAAATTTCTTGGGACCGCAGAAGTATGTTAAAGATATATTCTGGTACTTGTTAAAAAAATAAAATAAATGTTCACAGAATCGCACAAAATGTGAGAAGAATGTTCAGAACTATGAATAAATAAGATGTGCCAAAGTGTTTTGCAAGAAAATGTATAATGGCAGAGAAATGTGCAAATAAAGGGTCAAAATTGGGCCATGTCGGGCCGACAGATTTTATNGATCACATTTCCACCCCCTGCATTGGGAGGGGGCGGACAAATAATGTTTAATGCTTTTTATTATGGTAACGAGAGAGAATTTTACATTCAGTTATCTGTATTTATGCTACATGTATATCAAGCCCTCGATTGAAGCCTGGTTGATTTTGCTCAAGCTCTGGTCTTTAACCCTAATCCCATTGGGATGTTTCGATCACCTTAGTACAGTACAGGGGGGGGGGGCTTATTTGGCCCCCCTTCTGATCTTAGCCGTTAATTGCGCGGTCACGCTGAAAATTGTACATAGCCTGTGATGTATACTGTGAGAATGGGTTATTTTTTTTTTAAATCCACTCACTTTTCTAATTATGGTAAATTATGCCTAAAAACAAAAACAAAAAAATATTTATAAATCATTAAATAAAGCTCTGAACATCCTCATATTCTTTGGAGACACTTACCGTATAATAATCATATAATGTTCTTAATATATTTACAAGAAAAATTTTTTTTTACCAAAATCAATTTCTTATGTATTCGATTGTTTTTATTAATTTCTTTGTTTTTCAACCTTATTATTTCTATTGGAAATTGTTGATGACATAAGAGTCATAGTAAAGCATACTTGTTAATCATTTCAGCCACTGGATGGAAAAATATACCAGGATATATGAATTTTTACAGAATACACAATTTCTATTGACTTTGTACATGAAATCATGTTTTTGAACCATTTTCAGCTTGACAAATATATTTTTAGTGCGCGTAGCGCCGGAACCGCCTAAATCCCTATCATCACAAATTTGATCTCAAAAGTTGCCCCGAGGCCTGAATAAAAAAGTTTTTAAAAAAGTCATGGCGCGAGCCTTTCGCGTTTCAGACTTCTTGTGAAAAATGTTGAGGGGAGCCCTAAAAAGCCCCCCCCCCACCATGGAATTAGGGTTAACTTTTATATGAACAAGCATTTCCAAAAGTGATTTATGCTTGAGGGAGCAATGCTCTTTTAGTCATTGTGAAGTCGTCAAGTCAGTTTTCAGGACTACACTGAACAAATCACTGAATTTTCGTTATCTTTACTTCAGTATACTTTTTTTGGTCTCATAACCCACATGTGCTTTGTAAATGTGAAGTATGGAAGTAATTGTTGGTTCATTATTCACTTAAACCTTGTTATAAAGAGCACTGATATAATGAGCTCCTGTTACAACAAAGTAATTTTCCTGGTCCCATCTCTTTGCATTTTATTGTATTTTGGCCCTGATATATGGCTTAAATATAATGAGTTAATCTCTCTGGTCCCAATGACCTTATTATAACGAGTTATGACTGTAATAAAAACATTATCATAGTTCCAAGATATTCGACTCGGGCAACTTCCTGTACGTCCTTTGATTATGGCTTTGAGGTTCGACTTTGTACATGCTCTGCCTTAGTCAAATTTCTCGAGACCACAAAAGTATGCTCAACTTTTTGTTTGAAAAACTTCAGCAGTTATTTTAAGAATGGTTCGACTGGGCCAGAATTGACTGTGAGGATAAATCTCTATTCATCCTTCTTTCCAAGCGCTTAGGGACTTTCCCTGTGCGAGTGATAAGCGCTATATAAAAAAGGTTCATTATTATCATTTTTATTGTGTTCAACCCTACTCTCAAACAGAAGATAATCACAAAATGGAGAATTGATTGCTGCATCAACACAGTACAATTTATTATGAAAACAAATGAACATTTGATATATTCTCTCAGAAACACAGAATAATCCACATAAAATTTGAATGATCATGAACAATGCAGCTTTGTTCAATATACGACATCACTAGGATGGGTGGACAATTAAAAAAAGAAGCCTAACATAAATACCTAAATAAAATCATTCTATGTCAATCAAGTATCAGGAAAGTAAAGAAATCAACTGAGACCTAAAAAGGGAAATACAATAAATTATTGTAAATAATGAAGGGAGACAATATCAAATACCATCAGCACTTTTTATCAAAATGTGCACCAAAAATTGAATTAGGTAAAAATGACAAATTTAACCTTGCCAAAAAGGGATCAATCACAAACGTGAAATATTGTAAGGAAAATATACTAGATATTGAATGACGCAAAAGTGAAACCCCAAATCATCAGTGCCCATAAAATGACATAAGAACGAGAGTTGCGATGTTCTTCATCTAATTTGACATAAAAAAAGTAAAGTTTCAAACCCCCAAATGAGTGTATCAAAATATAGATCATACAAGGACAAAAATGCAAAACGTACATGATTCATAACATGAACAAACTGTCATGACAAGAAAAATGTGAATGATTCAAATAATTTATCAAGTATTGCTTTTTCAAGAAAAAAAAAATTCTACATAATCCGCTGAACAGCCCAAAATGTTAAATACACATGAATCTCCGTTGAAGGTCATCCTTTGATGTGCCTTATACCGTTTTACTTTTCATTTGATAGAAGTGGCCAAAACTGATAAACTTCTGAAACTTTGGTCTTGTGAAGAAATGTAATGCTCAACTATCGTACATCCAAAATGCAATTTTCAAATAGAGTATGATAGGAATATAGATTGCTTCTTGTCAAAAAAATACTGTATGAATGATGTGTATGTGTTGAAAGAAAGTTCCTTTCAAGAGAAAATCAGCACTGGTAATATCCGCACCACTGTTTGGATAGGACTCCTGTTGAAAGGGCAGGCAATCCGATTAGCCTATCAGAGTGTAACAACCATGCAACAACTACCGCGTCTACACAAGAGCAAGGGATATACGTCACCTGATGTATAAACATACGAACATGGCACGAGTCAGAAAAGTTTTTGATATTTCTAGGCATCCTTTTGGACCATCATCGAAGAAGTGGTGAACTTGATGAAGTAAGTTTTATGAAAAAAGTCATACATTCCCACATTCCATGAGTCCCTCCTCCCATACACATATCAACCATCAGAAATATCAACTACAATGAATTCCTTGCAGTCATTCTTATTCAGCTTGTTAATATGGTACCATATACATATCTTATTTAACATACCATCATAACAAGCAGAATGATAAATAAAATAAAGCAAAGAATCTTTTACGATTGGCATCCCTAACGATAAATAGACAAGGAATATTCCATCCTTCAAATATCCATAGATGCCACAAGATGACGAGGAAATTACCTAAAATAGTCAGAAAAATTCCTGAAAATTAGACTTTTACCAATACTACTTTACACAAGAATATCCGAAAAGTTTTCTGAAATCAGAGGGAATTTCCTAAAAGGGTGGCATCTCTGTATATCTGATGTTAAATTATAGTCTCTGTTCTTTTTTTAATAAAGGAATCGTTCTACAATTCATCCCTCGGCACTTCTTCATCCTCCATATCCTCATCCTCCTCCTCTTCATCATCGAAGTCGCCCATGTCCATGTCTAAATCATCCATGTCGAGTTCGTCCTCCTCCTCATCATCACCCTCCTCCTCTTTCCTCCTCTTCTCTTCCTCTTCTCGTTCTTTCCTCTCCTCATCGTCCTGTTTTTCTTTCATCTCCTTTTCTGCAGCCTGTAATATAAGAGAAAAGGTGCAAAGAAAGGTTTGAGAAATTAATAAATGACCTCATGTTTTTAACAATTCCAATACACAAGGAAACACATTTCAACCTTGCATAATTTGATGCTGCATTGATGAGAACAAAAATTACAGAAAATTTGACCCGAGTGGTAAAACTAATCGTATGCAAAGAGATGATGAAACCGTTGACTTGGGCAAAGTTCACTGACTATTGTTATGAAAGGACTTGAAACCTGTACTTTGAACTTTTGCTGTGTCAAATGATTTTTTTTTCCTTACTATGAATACACATCTATCCCAGGATCGAAATCTCAACCATTTTATTTTTCTATAGCCTATCTAAATCTTGGCTGTCTTGATGCTATAAAATGACCTTGGTCGAAGTCTGCAATTTTTTGAAACACAAAGCCTCATTAACTTGCAACTTGCATCATTTCATGGACAAAGATGCCTATAGTGCACACTGTCATAATTGACTTTCTAATCAAAGAGTTCATTTACCTTTGTGACTTGAAATAATTCTTCTGCTTGTTTTTCTGCTTCTTTAATATCATCTGTTATAAGAACGTTGTCGAAAATTGTTCCTGATTTAACCTGTAACGGGAAAACAAAAAAACATACATTAATTTACAAGTTGAGGAGTACATACTTATGGCACGTTTCATCAATCGTCATTACAAAATTACAAAAATAATGAATTACACCAACAAAGGAAACATAAAATGAGAAACTGGGGATATTCACAACCGAGTTTAATTCTGCCAAAAAAAAATGAGCGAAGATCAGCAGACTAAGTAAGATGTAGGAGAAAGCAATTATCATTCTAAAACTTTTCCCATATATAATAACACTGAACCTGTAATTTGTTTAATCTATAGAAAGCAAAAACATTAAAGATTAATTAAAAAGAAATTAAAGAGTTCCTATTATGGAAATA
>BQKZ01009273.1:0-12017 GCA_036244855.1 Temnopleurus reevesii
GGTCCTCGATCATTCAGCACCAGATCTGATACCCGTCGTTCTCAATGTATTTCGTAAAATCTTTCGTAGCTTGGTGAAACACCGCCCCAGATCTAAATAAAAGGAAACCAGAACCCGCAATTAAACATACCCTTACCATAAATATTATTTTTGTAGATGAATACGACTATTTATGTTACAAAATTATGTTCCGGATGGGTCCCCAACCAAAGCTACGCTTTCAGGGTACATACCTCCTTTGATTGCACTAATGGGTATGTTTGAGAAAAATAGATAAATGTTCAATTCAATTCAAACTCTTTGATTTAGATACAACGAATCCAGCAAACGTACATACCACATTTTTTCCTTGTAGAAAATAGGATAAGAGGAGGTCGAGGCACACAAGTCCTTTGTTACAGCTCAAACAAGTTTATAAAAGATCTAATAATACCATTTAGTCCTCCTTTACGAAGCAACAAAAAAAATGATGCTCTTGATATAAGGCGGTTTTGTTCAAAATCAGCTGCAAATCAACTGCAAGTTTGTAAATTGTAAGGAGCATTTTCATTCGCGCACAGTGTGTGCATTTAAGAAGATGCGCATAACACCATGACTTTGATTGGCACGTTCCGATCATCTGCAACTTTTTAACAATACCCCCTAAGATATTCAATTTTTTTTTAGCTTTGATATTTATCATAAATATTTATTACAAAGAAAAATGTTGATATTTGAAATGAATTCCACCATGTTTTCGTAAAAACTTTAAGGAAGTGATGTCACCTGCCAATCAAGCGCCCTCAGACACCATCTTTTTCCATTTCATGCTATTTATTTGCATTAATCCATAAAGAATCTTTGTCTATGGTTTGAAAATATATATATTTATATCCTCTTTTGCTGTAATAAATTGTGGTAGTCATCAAAGTAAATTTTGTTCCTGTATCTTTTTTTCAAGTTCCTTATGAATGTATTCTAATGTAGGAAGTGTTGGTCTGTAAAAGTGGGAGAAGTAAGACCTAATATAACCTATCATAATATGGCAACGGTCGAGTGGTTCCTGTCTTCCATGAACATAGACCGCCCAGAAATATTTGATAATTTCTTTCACTAAAATAGATGGATACCGAGCAAATTATGTGATCTATTTTCCGTTAACATGGGAGCTGTAGCGGTCCTTTAGCGGTACAAATTTAGTCTGCAAGGACAGACCCTAAAATGTCGGCGTGTGAGTGTTTATCCTTTTCCAGCAACATAGACGAGTACAGAGCACTTGATTGTTTCTCGTAGCATGGGTGGACAGAGAATAAGTGATTACGGGCTGCAGAAGGAATGGGTTATTATTTTCCAGTAACATAGGTGGATTCAGAGCGAATGATTATTACTTTGAATAATATAGACTCTGAGCTGCGCGTGATTATAATTTGATACTAGCGAGGTTACGCACCGTCATCACGAACGGCTGATCAATACCATTTTCGACCCGTTTAAAGCCCAAGTACAGTTTTGGTAAAAGCCAATATTTTTATCGCCAAATTTTGTCTTCAAATCTACTTAAAAAGAAACATGATATCATGAACATGTTGTACAAAAGATTGTACGAAAAATTAACAAGTTTTGGAAAAGTTATAACCTAAAGTGTGGAAAATATTTTAGCGTCGTAGCCCCCGACGCGAATTCAATATTTTCTTTCTTGATAAAGGACAGCTTCTCATGAACAGAATTGGATAAAAATTTCAGAATTTATTCTTTATGTATTCCTTTTTAGCATGCTTTAATAAAATCTTGGAAATAATTTTCTATATGCCCGATAAGAAGCAAAATATTGTTATAACCAAGAGAGGGCGCTAAATACGATTTAACGGTCAAATTCAAATTTTCAAAAGAATTCGCTCGTAGAAAAATATGCTATGATCTTGAAATGTGTATACAAACTATATGTCATGGTATATATCCCCAAAATTCACATTTCTTTAATCTTTACCAAAACTATACACGGGCTTTAAGTCGACTTTGCTGGTTGCCAGTGACAACAGCAGCGAAGAGCAGAATTCTACAACGGTCTTTGCTCAATCCCACGTCCGTCTTAGATGCAGGAACGTAGCCAATCAGATGCAGCCAAGCGTATCATGTGCCTATTATGCAAATCTTTGGATTTCGGCGTGAAAACTCGTCACACTAAATTTGCATACTGCCGTTGAGCGAGTTAAGAGCAACGGAGGGAATAAGGACGGGTTAGCAAAAACGCAGGAATCTGACGAATTCTCCCGTCGTTGAGCCGCTCCGTTGTCGAGCGTAAACTCGGGACTAACAGAGGGAAGGGGTCCAGAGCGAAAAATTATTATTTTACAGTAATATAGGCGACTCACGAGTGAGTGAAAATTATTTCCAAGCGACATAGACGGTTTCATAATGAATTATTACCTTTTTCTATTACGTAGTTGGTTCCACACCGATTGAAAAACATTGGTCGATCCAGAGCGAGTGATTTCTATTTTCTGTTTACATGGGCCGTTCGAAATCGAACTATGATATAAAAGTCGGAACTTAAAGAAACTGAAAGGAATCGGTGTGAAAATGGAAGAGATTTTGAAATGCCTTTTTAGTGGGGTGTTGCTCAAAATCAACTGCAAATCAACTGCAACTTTGCAAATTGTAACGCGCATTTTCATTATCGCATGGTGCGCGCATTTAACAAAACGCGCATGAAACAATTTTTTGATTTTGATTGGCGTATTCCGATCAACTGCAACTTGCGATCAATTGCAACTTTTGAACAATACCCCTAAGACTTCCAAAATTCAAATGTTCACAGTTTGTTCATCTGCGGCCGGTTGCTCAAAGCCGAGACAATTTTGATCCAGCTAATTGAGGGAAAAACCTGCGATGAAAATCATGGAAAAGTTTATTCTGTAACAATTCCAGGGTTGTCTTGGTTTAATCTTTAGATTTAGTACCTGACTTAGCATTTGTTTGTGACTTTCGAGGATAAACGCAACTTAAGGGGCCGTTTTCGTCGTTGAACATCGAATAATAAGCATTTTTATTGTTTATGATGGATATAAATCATTGTTTGAACTAATTTCTCTTTGTAGTGTAATTCTTAAGACTATTTTGTATTTTTTCGTAATTTCAAATAGTTGTGTTTGATGAAATATAGATATTACGTAATCCCATGAGTCAGGCTAAACTTTGGCAACGAGCACGCTAGCATCCCTCCGTGCAACGGATTTACGAAGATCATTGACAACTCAGCAGTAAAACATAGAGTAGCTTAAAAAATTGTCCTGTCTCAATCTTGTCTCGGCTTTTAGCAACCGGCTCCAGGATTCTAAGTGCATGTAATAGAATAGGCGGGTTTACTTATGTATTCAAATTTATGTGCGTTTAACGTAGTTACTCGGTATTCCATTGGCCGGTTGATAACAATAAGACTACAATACTTGGAATCCAGTTTGCATACATTATTTGTTGCTATGTCGGGCAAGCCTCGGGCAAGCTTTCGGGTTGTCAAGAACATCCTTTGTGTTAGAGGTATGCATATAATTTGCACCTATTAGTAAACCCCCTATTAAATTGTTACTACTCGGTTTCATGAAAACCATGTAACTACGTGCGTTGGCAAGAAACGTGCATAAATTTGAATCTTTTAGTAAACCGGTCTATTGCAGTAGAACTCACTCGATACTTAGGCAATAAAAGGGCAATCGGCCATTTGATGAAACCCCTTGTAAAATCCCAAATACAATCGAAATATTCATATTGTTATTATCAGGTCGTCCGTGTATGTCATACTTCATGGTTAACTTCATATCAATTCATCAGGACTAACCAGGGACGATACCCATGTTTACACTTATCCCAAAACTTGAAGTTTCAAGCCCAAGTACAGTTTTGATAAAAAAAGAAGAATATTTTGGTCCCCAAATTTTGCTTTCAAATATGAATGAGATAACGTATAATGAACAGATTGCGAAACAAGATTGTGTGAGAAATACATGAGTTTTGGTAAAGCTATAACCTAAAATGTGGAAATTATCAGAGTCTCGAGTAACCCGACACTGAATCAATATTTTCTATCTTGATAAAGGACACCCTCTCATTCACAGAATTGGATGAAAATTTCATAATTACATGTTTGTGTATACCTTTTTTTATCATTCTTTTGTAAAATCCCGGAAATAACCTTTCACAGGCCCGATAATAAACAAAATATTATAATTTCCAAGTGATGGCGCTAAACATGAATGTTTAACATTCAACATCGGATCGACACAGGCTAAAAAGCAAAGATGTGAGCCAGCTTATACGTTTTCATCGTTTTTTTTTACTACGATCGTCTGTACTGAACAAAACTTGATGTTTAAATTCCTCCGGGACTGTCGTAGTTTCTGAAACCTTGAGGTTTCTGCCCTCAGTGTGAACCTTAAGCCCCGGTCACACAGGACCCCGGAAGCAACACGATTCACCCCGACTCTTTGTTGATTCACAGTTAACTGCCTCAGAACAACGAGTCGGGGTGAATCGTGTTGCTTCCGGGGTCCTATGTAACCGGGGCAACCCCAAAGTCATCATCAAAGACAATGATAGGCAGGTGTATAGAGAATGTAAATGTCTACATAATGTCTACATCTAGAATACATGACACGTACCCAGAGATTCCAACCGGACCAGGATATGCATGAAGTGAATTTGTCAAAACAAATGAATTCAATGTTCAATTCAATTCAAGCTCTTTGATTTAGATACAACGAATCCAGCAAACGTACATACCACATTTGTACCTAGTAAAAAAAAAATAGAATGAGAGGAGGTCGAGGCACACAAGTCTTTGGTTACAGCTCAAACAAGTTTATAAATGATCTGATAATAACATTTAGTCCTCCTTTGCGAAGCAACAAAAAAATGATGCTCTTGATGTTCTAAGGGGGTTTTGTTCAAAATAATCTGCAAATCAACTGCAACTTTGTAAATTGTAAGGAACATTTTCATTCGCGCAAGGTATGTGCATTTAAGAAAACAATGACTTTGATTGGCACGTTCCGATCAACTGCAACTTGCGATCAATTGCAACTTTTGAATAAGACTCCCTAAGATATTAAAGACTTTCTTAGCTTTGATATTTGTCATAAATATTTATCACAAAGAAAAATATTGATATTTAATCACAATCTATTGATATTTGCAATTAATTTCACCATGTTTTCGTAAAACCTTTAGAAAACCCACAGCACCGGTCATTACAATTAAGTGCCCTCAGATACCACTTTATTTGTTTACATAAATGATTTAGAAATATCCTCTATTGCTGTAATAAATTCCAGTAGTTTCACAAATTAAATTTTGTTCCTTTATTTTTTCCAGTTCCTTATGTTTGTATTTTAATGTAGGAATGTTGGTCTGTAAAAGTGGGAGAAGTAAGACCTAGTTATAAGTCGGCACAAGCTCGGACAATGATCAGATCCAGAACGAGCAAGTGATTATATTTTCAGTAACATAGGCGGATCCAGTTCGAGTGATCATTATCTTATGGTAAGTTAGGCGGTTTTCGAGCGAGTAGTTTCTGTTTTCCATGAACATAGACCGTCCAGAAATAGGTTATAATTCTTTCACTATCATCTAACGATGCCGAGCAAATTATTATAATTTTCATTAACATAGGCGGATCCATGGAAGGTTATTTTTTATTTTCCGTTAACATAGGTTGCTCGAAAATGAGTGATTATGTTCCAGTAGCTTAGACGAATACAGAGCCGACAATGGTTTTTCCTCCTAACGTGGGCGGATACAGAATATGCGGCCTGCAGAAGGAATGGTTATTATTTTCCAGTAACATAGGTGGCTTCAGAGATAGCTAGTTCTATTTTCCAATAGCATAGGCGGATCAAGAGCGAATGGTTATTAGTTAGAGTAGTGTCGATCCTGAGCTGCGCGTGATTATAATTTGACACAAACAGAGGAAGGGGATCCAGAGCGAGTAATTATTAATTTACAGTAAAATAGGCGGTTCACAAGTGAGTGACAATTATTTCTAAGCAACATTGACGGTTTCGTAGTGAATTATTACCTTTTTCTGTTACGTAGGTGGTTCCACACCGATTGAAGAAAAAAAAATTCCAGTAGCTTTCACTGGCTGTGAGTGACTTCCATTTTTCGTTCACGTGGGCCATTCAAATCGAACTATTGTCATTGTCATTATCAGTAAAATAAACGGATGTAAAATTACTTAAAAAAAACCTGACAGGAATCGGTGTGAAAAATGAAATTTGAACAGATTTTTAGAACGCCTTTCTAGGACTTTCAAAAATGTTCACAGTTTGTTCATCTGCGGTCAGTTGCTCAAAGCCGAGACAATGTTGAGACAGAACATCTTTTAAAGATACTGTATCTTTTAGCATGTTTAGTATACCACTGAGTTTTCATTGATCCTCTTAACAAAATCAGTGATAATATTTTGTTCATTAAATATGTAACAATATTTTAGCCAACTAATTAAGAGCAAAACCTGGGATAAAAATCATGAAAAAGTTCTGTAACAATTCGATGGTTGTCTTGGTTTAATTTTTACACTAACAAAATATGGGTGTCTGACGTAGCATTTGTTACTTTTTTTACTTTCGAGGATAAAAGTAACGTAAGGAGCCGTTTTCGCCGTTGAAAATCGAATAATAAGCATTTCTTTTTAAATTGTTTATGATGGATATAAATCATTGTTTAAATGGATTTTTCTCTGTAGTGCAATTCCATAAATTATTCTGTTTCTTTTTGTAATTTCAAATAGTCATGTTTGCTGAAATATAGATATTACGTAATCCCATGAGAAAGGCTAAACTTTGGCAACGAGCAAGCTAGCATCCCTCCGTGCAACGGATTTACGAAGATCATTGACAACTCAGCAGTAAAACATAGAGTAGCTTAAAAAATTGTCCTGTCTCAATCTTGTCTCGGCTTTTAGCAACCGGCTCCAGGATTCTAAGTGCATGTAATAGAATAGGCGGGTTTACTTATGTATTCAAATTTATGTGCGTTTAACGTAGTTACTCGGTATTCCATTGGCCGGTTGATAACAATAAGACTACAATACTTGGAATCCAGTTTGCATACATTATTTGTTGCTATGTCGGGCAAGCCTCGGGCAAGCTTTCGGGTTGTCAAGAACATCCTTTGTGTTAGAGGTATGCATATAATTTGCACCTATTAGTAAACCCCCTATTAAATTGTTACTACTCGGTTTCATGAAAACCATGTAACTACGTGCGTTGGCAAGAAACGTGCATAAATTTGAATCTTTTAGTAAACCGGTCTATTGCAGTAGAACTCACTCGATACTTAGGCAATAAAAGGGCAATCGGCCATTTGATGAAACCCCTTGTAAAATCCCAAATACAATCGAAATATTCATATTGTTATTATCAGGTCGTCCGTGTATGTCATACTTCATGGTTAACTTCATATCAATTCATCAGGACTAACCAGGGACGATACCCATGTTTACACTTATCCCAAAACTTGAAGTTTCAAGCCCAAGTACAGTTTTGATAAAAAAAGAAGAATATTTTGGTCCCCAAATTTTGCTTTCAAATATGAATGAGATAACGTATAATGAACAGATTGCGAAACAAGATTGTGTGAGAAATACATGAGTTTTGGTAAAGCTATAACCTAAAATGTGGAAATTATCAGAGTCTCGAGTAACCCGACACTGAATCAATATTTTCTATCTTGATAAAGGACACCCTCTCATTCACAGAATTGGATGAAAATTTCATAATTACATGTTTGTGTATACCTTTTTTTATCATTCTTTTGTAAAATCCCGGAAATAACCTTTCACAGGCCCGATAATAAACAAAATATTATAATTTCCAAGTGATGGCGCTAAACATGAATGTTTAACATTCAACATCGGATCGACACAGGCTAAAAAGCAAAGATGTGAGCCAGCTTATACGTTTTCATCGTTTTTTTTTACTACGATCGTCTGTACTGAACAAAACTTGATGTTTAAATTCCTCCGGGACTGTCGTAGTTTCTGAAACCTTGAGGTTTCTGCCCTCAGTGTGAACCTTAAGCCCCGGTCACACAGGACCCCGGAACCAACACGATTCACCCCGACTCGTTGTTCCTAGGCAGTTAACTGTGAATTAACAAAGAGTCGGGTGAATCGTATTGCTTCCGGGGTCCTATGTGACCAGGACCCCGAAGCATTACGATTCACCCCGACTCTTTGTTCTGAGGCAGTTAACTGTGAATTAACAAAGAGTCGGGGTGAATCGTGTTGCTTCCGGGGTCCTATGTGACCGGAGCAAACCCAAAGTCACCATGAGAGGCAACGGTATAGAGGTGTATAGAGAATGTAAATGTCTAAATAAAGTTCATCTAGAATACATGACACGTACCCAGAGATTCCAACCGGACCAGAATACGCATGAGGTGGACGGCTGGACGTATATATGTTGTCTAATTGCTGTCACTCTTTTAGCTGTTTACACTTATTAGTTTTACTTAATGCTATGATCTGGAATGGTTGGCAACTCTGCACATATGTTTGTTGGTCGTCCACCGGTAAATAGGAGGGTTTACTAATAGATGCAAATTGTATGCATACCTCTAACACAAAGGTTGTTCTTGAGAACCAGAAAGCTTACCCGGGGCTTGCCCGACATAGCAAAAAGTAGTATATATTCAAACTGGATTCCAAGCATTGTACTTCGATTGTAACTAACCTTTCATAGAAATACCATGTAACTACGGTGAGCGGCAAGAAATAGGCCTACATTTTGATATAATAACCGGCCATTGAAGAAGGGTATTGAGAGGATTATGGTGATCTGTTTTATGAAAATGAAGGTGAAGATGGAGATGATGATAATGGTAGTGGTGACGGCAGTGGTGGTCATTTAGTGTTTATGACTATGGTGATTGATCATCATCATAGTTTTGGTGGTATTGGTGGGTACAATAATGATTATGACGACGACGACGATGATGATGATGATGATGATGATGATGATGGTAATGATGATGATGATGATGATGATGATGATGATGATGATGATGATGATATTGATGGTGGTGATGGTGATGATGGTGATGATGATGGTGGTCATGATGATGATGATGGTGATGATGATAATGATGGTGGTGATGATGATAATGGTAAGGATAATGATGATGATGGTGGTGATGATGATAATTATGGTGGTGATGATGATAGTGGTGATGGTGATAATGATGATGATGGTGAGGATAATGATGATAATGATGGTGGCGATGATGATGGTAATGATGATGATGATGGTGATGATGATGATTGTTTAGGATAATGATGATAATGGTGATGGTGATGGGGATGATAATGGTGATGATGATCATGATGGTGATGATGATGATGATGGTGATGATGATGATGATGATGGTGATGATGATGATGATGATGGTGATGATCATAATAATGATGGTGATGGTGATGATGATGATGGTGAGGATAATGATGATAATGATGGTGGTGATGATAATGATAATAATAATAATAATGTCTTATTTACCCAGGGTAGCCACATTCAGCTGTAAGTTAGCTGCTCTTCCAGCGGGCCCTGCATAACATAAAGTTATTATTACCCTTCTCCTTTCTTAAATNATGATGATGATGATGGTGATAATAATAATGGTGCTGATGATAATGATTTCGACGTGTATCGCGTAAGTCTGCGACTAGGAGAGTGGAGGAACTGTATTTACCGAGCCCCCTCCCCCTAGATCCGCTGTCCCTGTTAGCTAGGATGAGGATGTTGATATTGCTGCTGCAGCTGATGGTGATGATGATGACGTTGCTGCTCGAGTGAGGGTGATAACGACATAATAATGAAGATGTTGATATTGATGTCGATGAGGATGATTTTAACAACTATGGTGATGGTGATGGTGATGACGATAAGGATGGTGCTGATGGTGATGATGTTGATGATGATAATGATGATGATGATGATGATGATGGTAATGATGATGGTAATAATGATGACGAGGATGATGACGACAATGATGGTGATGATAACGACGATGTTGTTGATAATGATGAAAGTGTTGATGATGATGATAATGATGGTGGCGATGTCGCTGATCTTGATAATGATCATGGTGCTAATGATGGATACTGTTCTTGTTCTAGTGAGAACTCAACATTAATAGAAGACGTTCCCACAATTGAATGTTATGTATGTAAATTCCGTTACATACCACGATTCATGAATAATGTTAAGTCACGCCATTCATATCACAACATTTTACAATTAAGCCAAAAATTGTGTCATCGTTTTTTGGAAACAAATCGAATTGCTTGCATAAGTCGATTGATTGGTTGACCGACTTTGTCGTAACCTTTGTGAACCAGTTCTGTCGTTATTTATAAGTTGTTTTCAAGGTTGGGGTCTATATTGTTGTAAAGTTCTCATCTCAAAGAATGAAAATCAATCGGTGTATGATGAACAATTATATGCTTTTATTTTCTTTTCCATAAGACGATCTGCTAACAATTTGGAGTGGTGGAGAGAGGGGGAGCCCCAAAACCGACCAGCATAAAGGATTCGGTGATTCATAGACGTAACTCCATTTGTAGGTGGAAATGACATTCCGGTATCAAAATGTTCAGAAAAATGCGACCTTATTAATAAACATAAAGAAACACAAATATTTGATGATGATGATGATGATAATGATGATAATGATGATGATGATGACGATGATGATGTAGATGATGATGGTGATGAGGATGTTAAAGGTGATGATGAAGGATGATGATGATGATGATAATGTTGAATGATGATGATGATAATGTTGATGATGTTGATGACGATGATGATAAAGGTGATGATGAAAGTGATGATGATGATGATGATGATGATGATGATGAAGATGATGATGATGATGACGATGAATAAGGTGATGATAATGGTGATGATGATGAGGAGGAGGAGAAAGGTGATGATGAAGGTGATGATGATGATGATAATGTTGAATGATGATAATCGTGAGAATGATGATGATGACGACGACGATGAAGATGGTGATGAAGGTTTTGATGATGATGATGGTGATGATGACCATGATGATGATAATATAATGAAGATGGTTTAAATGCTGATGACGGACGACGACGATGATGATTATTATGGCGATGTTGCTCCTGCTGCTGATGAAAAAATGTCGTTTTTAATCCAAATCTTAGATGCTGAGCAATGTGAATAAACACCTTTAGCATGACATATTTTTCGTAAAATTAAGTCGAACGTCAACTCAATACTCTTTTGCAATACTATAGAAATCGGCTCCGGCTTGCAAATATGATTTTCCTCAATATATGACGTACGAATGTATTGTCTCATGACACACTCAATTCTTCGAAAGTGTTCTTAATTCCGTTCTTTGAACTCGTTCTTCTCAAAACAGCCATATTTTATTTACACCCTTGTGTCTCTGGCGGCTGGTATGATGCTCCCTTTAGACGTTTGTCGCCCGTGAACTCTCCTCCGCTTATAGGCTAACCATGTTGACAGTGCTCACTCATGTCTGACGATGAACAATAAAATCGACAAATATTTTTAGATTTATGAAATATAGCGATGAGAGCCACTTGTCAAGGCCCCCGGGCGATTTTTCTGATATAAATGAAAAGATTTTGAGTGTGACAATGGATTTAACTCGTCCAAATTTTGTTCCTGTCACAATTAATTTATATATAGAATTAGAGGATGCATGACCAGACTAAGTGCACTATAAAACGTACGAAAAGGAAAATTGGACGACATAAACAACTTCCCATGTATATCTTTGGAATAAGAAAAGGAAATAATTGTTCTAACGATTTATCCATGCAGATGAAGTAAGGATAGATGCCAAACGCAGGCGCGCACCGTGGGGGGCAATGGGGGCGCCAAAATTTGTTGACTAAATGCGCTTATAAGGGGGCGCCAAAATTTGTGCTCAGCCCCCCGGGGGGGGGGGGGGGGCTAAGGGGGCGCCAAATTTGAGCTGATGAC
>BQKZ01009273.1:14223-25122 GCA_036244855.1 Temnopleurus reevesii
TAACTATTTAAATTATTTTTAAAAACCCTTCAAAAATTCATAACTTTCTTATTTATTGTCCGATTTTGCTCAAACTTTTTTTGATATGTTCGTCTAATTTTTGCGCTTTTAATCAAACCAAGTTATTTTTGGCCTGGAGTAACCGTTTAACTGCCTCAGAACAACGAGTCGGGGTGAATCGTGTGACCGGGGCATTACGAATTTCAGCGTTCAGATCACTGGCAGAACTGGTTCCTGTTCACGGGAAATCTATCTCTGGAAGTGGATTTTCACAAATCTTTCAAAACCAGGTCGGAAGGCCACTTTCGTGACTGCTTGTCCCGTTCAAATTAGTCGTTAAACTCGTTTATCAACTGGTTTCCTTTCCTTTAAAGTAGTTTAACGTCGAATATCATTCTGGACGGCTCCTAAACTACCCGACACATACGTACACGATGTGATAAAAAAAACTTACAGAGCTACATGTACCGATATCTCATGATCATGTCCTGATTAAACAAAACCAATGTTACTTTTCATTCGACGCGACGTGTCAGACTCTAAATCAGGGACAAAAAATGTTGTTCTGGGATTTTCAGCCATTCACTTGTTATAAAAACCAGTTATATTGATAAAAATATGCTTCCTGAATATTCAGGAACGTTTGCCATCTCTGCAAAAGTAAGAAAAATGCCTATAGCCAACAGTTTTTCGAACAAAAATTATTTGTGCACTATGTCAACTTTGGAGCTTCTATGTACAGTATTTCAATGATCAATCTCTTTATTTCTATATATATATATCTTTCTAGCGATCTTTTATATCCAATCTGAGCAGAAGGAAAAAGGATGTAGACAAATTAAACAACTTCCTTCCAAGCATTCATTAAAGGTGCGCACAATAAAAACTCTACTTCCTTCTTATTCTGCGGAAAAACTTATGCAGGTTTTACTTAAACATTGAAGCTTCTTTCGTTTGTGTTCATAAAAGTATTATTTGACATCAGCCCGGTATGATGGGACGGTCTATATGGCCGTTGCGAGAAGGCTTCAATAGATTGCAAACCATTTTCTATTTGAAACGCGCATTTTCATTCGCGAACGATCTGCGCGAACAAGACACGCGTGCAACCCAAATAATGATACCAATAAATAATTTGTGATTGTCATGTGCCGATTAACTACTACTTGCAATTGTTTAAAACTTTCTAGCAACATCCAATTGCTTTTTGTAGAATGACATTGGAAGGCAGTAATTGTC
Organism: Temnopleurus reevesii; assembly: GCA_036244855.1. Lineage (NCBI taxonomy): Eukaryota > Metazoa > Echinodermata > Echinoidea > Temnopleuroida > Temnopleuridae > Temnopleurus > Temnopleurus reevesii. The sequence continues at coordinate 15,463 of BQKZ01009273.1, forward strand.
TACTGTAGAAATTGTGGACGGAATGATTAGAGTTGTTTATTTTTTGTGTATTCGCTTTGTCATGTTCTCAATTATGGTTTACATGGTTTATAAAAAGTAAATAGTATTCATGATCGATTGCCCACCGTGAAAGCAAACGCTATTTACTAAACTTTGTTGAATTCACAGACCGTGATGTTTATTTTATTTATTATGACTTTCTACATCATGTGTTCTGCATGATGCTCATGGTTTGAGCCCGAGGTGCGAGATAAAAAATATATGTGTATGTGTGTGTATGTACATGTGTGTGATGTGTGGGGGAAAATGTGTGTGTATGTATATGTGCGATTGTGGGTGTGTGCATATGTGTAAATGTAATTGAGACAGAAGGTGAGGGGAGAGATAGAGAAAGATTGTGTGTGTGTGTGTGTGTGTGTGTGTGTGTGTGTGTGTGTGTGTGTGTCCTGTTGCGTATGAATGCTTGTGTGGTAGTTTAGATATGGGTGAGTGTGATAATTGCGTATGTGTGTTTTATTATATGGTTTTGTGTGTGTGTGTGTGTGTGTGTGTGCATCATCTACACACTTGTGACTTGTGGGTTTTCAAAATTGGTGGACGGAAGCTTGCGGTCGCTGAACGGTGTAAAGCGGGTGTGCACCTGATGTGTGTGCAAAATGATGGGCACATCAGTTGCGCACTTGTCATTTGATGCGCAATGCAGATGCGCACTCCATTTCTACCGTCCATAAGCTTCCGTTCATAAATTTCGAAAGCCTACTCATGTAAACACAGATTGAAAGCAATGTACATGCCCTTTGTGAACGTATGACCTCACGATAGATAGGGGCCTGTTACATAAAGATACAATTATAAAAGATGCGATAAATGTTAATCATAAGTCTATGGCAAAACTATCTACCGTACGATTAAGTGTTAAATTAATCATATTTCTTGCTACAGACCAAAGATCGATCACGTCAATAGATCTGATTAGCATAATCCTTTTGAAATTTTATCAATTCAGCAACCTTTTTTTTGTAATCATTATCATTTTTATAAATATGTATATCCTCCTTTCGTGTGTGGATCGATTTTCATACACAAAGAACAATGCCGTACCACACCATAACCACCGCTTATCATAACCACACAGTCGTGATAGGTTCGAAATCAATGAGCGCATAAAAAAAAAAGAATTGCTGTGCCCAGCTCCAGCAGAACGTAAAGGGGCGCCGTATAGCTCACACGCATTATGCATACTAGCCGTCTTCGCTTTTGAAATCCAAAGCTTTTGAAGAGTTTTCATTATTGGAATTAATAGTTCTGAAGGATTAAGCAAGGAATAACACCAACGATGGCAACTAACGATAGTTACATGATGCTCTTAGATCTGAGCGAGAGCTTTAGCCATCTTCAGGAAAATGCGGATCACTTTTTCCTACTCGTCGTGTCTTGTATCATATTTTGTGAGTATAATGTGCATCTAATCTGAAACCTGGCGTTCATTTTCATGCGAAGTAGGTGTTTATACACTCTTAGAATGTTGGGCAAACGTTTACCAAAAACTGTGCAGCATACTGTCCAGACAACTACTGGTTGAAATATGTCCAAGTTGTGGTCCAAATTTCCATTTTCACCAAAGGCTGGACACATTTTGATAAATAGTTTAGGGGGGAGTAATGTTGCCCGGCGTTCGTCAAACTTTTGCCAAACTTTTCTACAAGTGTGCAACTCCAGGGGCCGATTGCTCGAAATGGTCTTAGCTATCCCCTTCTTGCTAAAACGTCTCGATTTCTTGTACCTCCCTCGTAACATAGAAATGTGCGTCGATACGACTATGTTAAGAGGTCGGCACAAGAACTTAAGACGCCTTAGCATGAAGAGGATAGCTAAGACTATTTCGTGCAATCTGCCCCAGGGTGCTGTAACATAAAAGGTGCAATTAAACTTACGATACATAGTAATCATAAGCCAATGTCAAAGCGAGCATCAAAGATATGCACTACAGGCCCAGGACAAATTGTATACCCGTATCAAACTCATTACATTATCTTTTTTTTTTCATTCGTATTTTCTTTTATGATGATACATTTTGGATACCTTTTTTGTGTTAGATTACTCTTAATCGTATCCATCGAAACGGTATAATAGATGCAATTTATAAAGCGCGCGTATCCTCTCTGCGGAGTGCTCAAGGCGTTTTTGCCTTGTTATTACCCTGGCTTTAGCCTATACTGCATTTTAAGGAACAACTATTCCTAATAGGTACCAATTCACCTCACCTGGGTTGAGTGCAGCACAATTTAGATGAACTTCTTGCTGAAGGAAATTAACCACATGGATGGGACTCAAAACGCGGCCCTCTGGTTGAAAAACGAGAGCCAGGTCCACTACACTACGGCGCCTATAAACGCCGAGTAGATGTTAAGGCTTGCTTACACGTTTGCGTTTATATAGTCATGGTCTGCTCAGCGTTCACGAAGACCCATTAAAACAGACCGACATAGAATGCAGTCGTCCTGCGCTCGACGTAAGCTAAGCGTTGTTCCTCCGTATTTCTGCGTTCACGGAGCGTCATGAAAGTTTGGCAGACGTTGGGTATAAAGGTCGACTTACGTCTTTGAGTTTTTAACCTGCGTAGGCCCAGCGTTTTTTGTAATTGAAAACGCTCCCCGTATACATTATACGCTGATCAGACGGTAGACTGACGTTTGGCTTGCACTCAAGGAGCGTACGATGAATGTCAGTCCACCATATGACCTGCGCCTTTGTGCGTCCACGGAGCGATTTTAATTGTCAAAAATTCTGGGCCGACGCAGGTTAAAAACGCAAAGGTATGAGTCAGCCTTGATTATCACCTATTAGGTAGTGTATCAAAATTGAGCTATATCAGACACTATGAGGGATAAGGTTCTGGCATCGGGGGAGGGGGGGGGGGACTGGCAAATGCATGGTAAGAATATACGGTGCGATAATTTTTTTTGTATTTAGAAGTATTCATTTTGAATAACAAAATTACATGAAGAATACATCATAAATTAACATAATGAAATTACATATCTAAATCATATACAGGCTTATATATGGAAAAAATAACAAAAGACAATCATAATATTTTCGTGACGCAGCACTTCATAAGTCAACACTCATTTCAATAAAAATAAGGATGGAATATGCCTTCACTCCCTTCCCTCCGCCCCCCCCCCCTGCTCTGATTCGATACTTAATTACAATTGTGCTTTAAATGGCCAATGTCCAATAAAACTGATAGATGGGGCTTCAGATATTTAACTACTTTGTGAGCTGCAGTAAAAGTGTTATACCATAATGGAAATTTTAAATGGCATATTACAGCATTTTCATCGTTTGTTTGAATAAAATTGATAAAGAAATGGCTGTATTATGCCAAAATAAGTATAGACCGGCAGCCAGCAAGGGATAGCCTAGCTGGAAAGGTTACCAATTTTAATGTTCATGGATGCAAAGATCGTACTCTCCGATATTACGAATGGGCCGTCTGGCATGTCCTATCTGGTGGATGTNTGGAATCCAGTTTGCATACATTACTTGTTGCTATGTCGGGCAAGCCTCGGGCAAGCTTTCGGGTTGTCAAGAACAACCTTTGTGTTAGAGGTATGCATACAATTCGCATCTATTAGCAAACCCGCCTATTCTATTAAACTTACAGGAGATATTAATCGCATGTAAATGACAAAATGGGTTTCAGAAAGACATTTTTAATTGAGAATTTATCGTATTGCTTTTGCGCTACAGGCCCAGAAAAATGTTACACCCTTAGCAAAGTATCATTGGCCTTTTTTCATATACATTTTCGATGTTCATACATTTGTATTCATTCCTCTCAATCGTATCCATCGATGTTGTAAAGTATAATAGAGACAATTCATATAGCGCACGCATCCTCTCTGCGGAGTGCTCAAGTCGCTTTGCTTTCTTATTACCCTGGCTTTAGCCCGGCGTACACCAGCGCACTTGGCATTTGAAGAAATAACTATTACTACCAGGTACCCATTTACCTCATCTGGGTTGAGTGCAGCACAATATGGTTGAATTTCTTGGCTAAGGAAATCAACGCCATTGATGAGACTCGAACTGCAGCCCTCTTGGAGTTATTATTAATCAATTAGTTGATTTCAAAGTTTATTCAATGCGGCTCAAACATGAATGAAATAGACCTGCTCTCATTATTAAAAAAACTTATTATATTTCAATAATTTATGTATTCGTAACCCTCACTTGAAAAGATTGATAATTATCCTATTAAAGCGGTTCACCCAATTTATGAACATTTATTATGATTGGAAATATTTGTAAACATTTGGGAAAACAAATGAAATATTTGTTTGGATCGTTGGTAATCCAAACAGGATAAGATAGATAGAGAAAGGGAGAAAGAGAGAGATAGAGAGAGAGAGAGAGAGAGAGAAGGAGAGAGAGAGAGAGAGAGAGAGAGAGAGAGAGAGAGAGAGAAAGATGACATAAAGAAAGAAAGGTAGAAAAAAAGAGGAATAGAAAATATAATGACTTCTTTTGAACATATTTTGGCAACCGCATATAGTCAAAGCTATGTTATAACATAGAGAGAGAGAGAGAGAGAGAGAGAGAGAGAGAGAGAGAGAGAGAGAGAGAGAGAGAGAGAGAGAGAGAGAGAGAGAGGGAGGGAGAGAGAGAAAGTTGACATAAAGAAAGAAGGGTAGAAAAAAGAGGAATGGAATATAAAATGACTTCGTTTGAACATATTTTCGAAACCGCATATAGTCAAAGCTAACAAAGCCCAAACCTTATTTTTGATGCCATTGATAATAATGCATTGATTTCATTTTTTCTATTAGATCTGGTTGATAATGCAGGTGGTTTGAATGATTTATGCATTCTACCATGTACATACCTATTCACTGTGATAAGTCTTCCGCAACTCTACCATTGGACCATGACTTATAAATTTCAGTGCAAACATATAAAATCAATTACTTTCTGGCATGTACACTCCGAAATATAATATGAATTTTGAATGTTTTGAGAGAAAATAAAATGTCTCTGCTATATTCCGAGTCCTCAGTTATAATAGGAAAATTTCGCTCACTTGTTTGTTTCCAATTTGCTTCTATTTATAAATAATTTCAATAACATCTTTCATTTGAAGTAAAGGAAAAGTAAGAAGAAGAAACGTTATCAGTCGTACTGATGATAGTAATAATAATTACAATGATAATGATAACAGTAATAGTGATGATACACTGCTGTTAAATATTCCGAGAACTAAACATTGTATCGGTGATTGGGCTTTTTCAGTGATTGGCCCAAAATTGTGGAACGAGCTCCCTCCCCAATTACGCCAGCTATCTTCAACAGAAGCATTCAAATCCCAACTTAAAACCTACTTGTTTGTTTCATCATAACATTTAAATACCTGTTTTGTGTCCAGTATATTCACTTCCATTTGTATTGTCTTCATTAACTTTTCTATTCCAATCAAAGCGCCATGAGCACCGAAAGGTGGACCTGTGCGCTATACAAGTAGCCACTATTATTATTATTATTATTATTATAATGATAATGATAATAATAATAACAATAATAATAGTGATAGATATTGATAATGATAATAGTAATAATAATAATATCAATAATGATAATAATGATAATAGTAATTATACATATACATGCAGTTTCATAGCTTACGTATCCACTCTGGGGAGTGCTCAAGATGTTATGCATTATTATAACCCTAGCTTTAGCTCACCCGCGCACTCAGGATTTAAATAAGAAAATATTTCATGAGCTCACACGGCTGAGAATCATAGCGTCCGGCTATTATTCTAAGTCGTGAGCCCATAAAATCTTTTGTCTCGAGAAAAGGACGGTTCACTCCAGTAGCTCGTCGCAACCAGCACTCGGGCATCCCCAGGAATTAATGTTCTTGCCAGGTACCATTCATTTCACCTGGGTTGAGTGCAGCACAATGTGGATGAATTAACACTGTAAGTAGGATTCGAACCTACGACCCTTCGTTTGAAAGGCGAAAAAAGCACTACGCCACGGTACCTCCACCTGCGATATCCTTTGGGAGAATGAATAGAAATGACACATACTCATAAACATGAGGCTCGCAAATAAAATCATCTCCTTTGCAATTATAAAGCCAATTTAGGAAAGAAATGATGATATAATAATTTGTTATAAAATAATTCCTGTACGGTGTTTTGTTTCAGTGATGCAGCTCGGGTTCGCTTTTCTTGAAGCAGGTTCAGTCAGAGCCAAGAATACTACGAACATCCTTTTAAAGAACATGTTGGATATATGTGAGTATTATAGTCGGTTACTTAGGCCCTGGTCACATAGAGGCCCAGAAGAAACACGATTCAACACGACTCTTTGTTAATTCACAGTTATGTGCCTCAGAACAAAGATTCGTGTTGGATCGTGTTGCTTCAGCTCCGGTCTTATAGGGCCCCGGAAGCAACACGATTCAACACGACTCTTTGTTCGGCGGCAGTTAACTGTGAATTAACATAGAGCCGTGTTGAATTGTGTTGCTTCCGGGGGTCCTATGTGACCAGGGCATTCCGGGGCTCTATGTGACCGAGTCTTAAATCGTTTCTATTTATTCACCTTTATTGTCCCCTCATTGTTTTGGATTTTTCTCTTTGTCCTCTCTTTTCGTTTATTCGACTGTCCTGTCTTCTGTTGTTCATTTCTGATAGATATCTGTAATTACAATATGATCATCAATTACAATCAAGGTCATCAAAAGATTTTGCGCGCCACCCCCCCCCCCCCCTTCACAGCAATTTTCTGTGAAAAGTTTGTCCATTCTGCGCAAAACAAAATGTCATTATAGCCAAAATTTAACTTTATTGTACGAGAGAGCCTTTATTCAGATTTCATGATATTTTTAATATGGTGCACACAGAAACACAATAGAGCCGTAAGCCGTGTTTTTAACTGTACAGACACAACAATCACAAGTCGGTTAATATTGAATAGCATTACAAAGGAGCAATGAAATAACGTTCGACTCAATTTTATGGAAATAGCTTATATCGTCGTAATTTTTCTCACATTTTATGCTTTCTATTTTTTAACACGATATAAACTATTTCCGCAAAATAAAGTGGGTCATGGACAATAGAGCCGTACGCTGTGTGTTGGACTGTGCAGAGAGAACAATTAGAAGTCGGTTCATATTTGAATATCATTACAAAGGAGCATTGAATTGGCATGCGACTTAATTTTACGGAAATACTTTGTATCGTATTCTTTTCTCACATTTTAATATGCTTTCTATTTTGGAACATGATATAAACTATTTCCGCAAAATAAAATGGGTCATGGACAATAGNCAGACACAACAATCACAAGTCGGTTAATATTGAATAGCATTACAAAGGAGCAATGAAATAACGTTCGACTCAATTTTATGGAAATAGCTTATATCGTCGTAATTTTTCTCACATTTTATGCTTTCTATTTTTTAACACGATATAAACTATTTCCGCAAAATAAAGTGGGTCATGGACAATAGAGCCGTACGCTGTGTGTTGGACTGTGCAGAGGGAACAATTAGAAGTCGGTTCATATTTGAATATCATTACAAAGGAGCATTGAATTGGCATGCGACTTAATTTTACGGAAATACATTGTATCGCATTCTTTTCTCACATTTTAATATGCTTTTTATCGAACACGATATAAAGTACTTCCACAAAATAAAGTGGGTCATGGACAATAGAGCCGTACGACGTGTGTTCAACCATGGATATATCACACTATGCGGACACAACAATCACAAGCCTGTTCCCATTTACACTACTTTCGAAATATTAAGCTGTGCTGTGCGGACACAACATAGCAAGCAGGTTCCGACTTGAATATCATTACAAAGGAGCATTGAATTGGCGTTCGACTTAATTTTTCGAAATAGCTTACATCGTGTATATTAATATCAGGGAGCGTTCCAAATGCCAGGGTATATTTCTCGTACACAACTTTACGCGTTTTGTTTACACTGCGCAAAATCATATCCGTACTAGAAGAAAATACCCACAATGCTCCCTGATATAAACAACCGTAAAATAAATGCACCAACACGATATAAACTGTTTCCGTAAGATAAAGTGGGTTGTGGAAATTAGAGCCGTACGCTGTGTATTGAACAGTGCAGACAGAACAAACACAAGTCGGGTCATATTTGAATAGCATTACAAAGGAGCATTGAATGGGCGTTCGACTTAATCTTACGGAAATAGTTTATACAGCCGTATTTTTTCACACATTTTATGCTTTTTATTTTCATGAAGGCATTGGTGCCGTAGCTTATTGGAGCGTCGGATACGCCTTCGCTTTCGGGTCCAAATCAAACCCCTTCGTCGGGTATAGGAATTTCTTCTTCGAGGGTATGAATACGGCAGACTACTCCTACTTCTTCTTCCATTACGTATTCGCTGCGACAGCGGCGACGATCGTGTCAGGAGCGTTAGCGGAACGCTGTGAGTTCGTCGCGTACTTCATCTACTCGTCTATAATTACAGGTAGGTTCATGCTGCTGCTTGGCGCTACACTATGAAAAATATGAGACGAAAAAAAAATATTTGTTTATTAAACGCACTGGTAAAAATTATATACAAATAGCGCATTTGTTGATTGCCGAAATCAAACTCCAATGAAATCGTGAATATATATAGGAATTCTAACGAATGGGCAATTATTATGATGCCATCATAACTGTAACACTTGGCTTCCGTCTACGAAACTTCAAACATGGATCATCGCTTACCCGACGTATTCTGAATTGCTAGTTTGATCACTATTTTCCTCGAATTGGTACCAAATGAATTTCATCTTGATGCATTGTGCATGCTCGAAGTCCGTATAGTGACGAGAAAAAAAATTAGCACCAGTAATTTATGCAGTTTTATATTTTCATAGCATGTCGCTCACATTTGGTTTTACATGTATATACTTATACTGTATATACTTATATTATGTTCTTTGATATTCAATTGTTATCAGTTTATAATTATGGACCTCATTGGAGAACAGAGTCAATCTGAGAATGGCTTTGAAATGGGCAATCCATCAGATATGTTGATTTTATTTCTTATGTAGGCTTTCCCAGTGATCTTCTTTTTTAAAATTTCTGTTCTCAAGTGATTATGCGATTCAATCACATAATTTCACCAAAATTAAATACACACCCTTTACTCGAAGCAAAAGCAAGATGCTCAAGATGTCAATTGTTTTCATTGCAAAGTCTCTATAAACAGTAAATTATTTCAAAAGAAATTGAATTAATTGAAGGAATTGGTAAATGAAAAGATGAATATCAATTATTCCAATTTATTGCTTTGATTTTAAGCAAATAAACGGGTAAATCACAAAGTGATATCTTAAAGAACTGGAAAAGTCAAATTTCCTACTTTCACAAATTCACCTATGAACCATTTCTAAATGATATTTTGCAGATAAATTTGCAAAACAAAGACATTTCCCTTCTACGCTAATAAGCGTATCGTGCTTTTCAATCCGCAAGTGATTTGAAGTTGATTTACGATTAATCACAACTTTCTAGTAACATTTTCTTTGATTGTCACTATTTTTCACAGCATTCATCTACCCCGTGGTCACTCACTGGGCGTGGTCTTCGGACGGCTGGCT
>BQKZ01009274.1:8480-21841 GCA_036244855.1 Temnopleurus reevesii
GCCCCCCCCCTCCCCCCCAATGGGATTAGGGTTAAAGTCATGCGTAACTTTAAGAACGACGTGGTGAAACACTGCCCTGTTGTGAAAAATAAAATAAACAAGCAAATGAATAACAAATTGCACCTGCCATAACAAGCAAAATTAGTTTCCTTCTCTAACAAAAATCATATGTCTTAGTTACAGGAATGGAAGAAGTGGTAAAACTCGTGGTAAAACTCATGGCAAGTTATCTTTTGAAGCATTATTATTTCTCCATCATTGTATTTGTAAATGTTATTGATATTTAAAGGTGGATAATGGGTTATGTTGTATGTAGAGAATGGCTTTCTGGGCTATACAGTGATATTCGATTAACTTTAAAATCTTTGCTCCTGTTGGTCATGGAAAAAATTATTGTTGAGGTGTTCACTTCAAAGTATTCCCTCATATAGTCATGTCATGTAGAACAAATAATTACTATTTTTTTCTTAATGTTTCTCTGTTTTGTAAATTCTATGCATTTTCCACTAAAGTAGAAAAAAATAACCATGAAGAGATTATCATCAAAATTGTTCATGCTCACTATATTTTTACCAACATTAATCAAAGCAAAATTGTTTTTGTTTGATTTCTTACAGAGTCTGCAAAGTCAGCTTGGTCTAGTGACTAAAATAGATGAACTCATGACAAAAGAAAGGTAGGTACAATATATGGATCTTCTTAGATCACTAAATTCAGTCATTTTGCTAGGATTCTCATAATATTCCTCGTATCGCATCACAATTTGCTATGCATTTTAACATGACTGCTATACAAAAGCTGTCTTGTATAACAACTTTTTCACATACATGTAGAACTATGAAGTAAAGTTGAAAATATTTCCTCAATGTCTAAAACTGCTTATCAAATGTGAAAAGTAATATTATTCCTTGTATGTGTACATGTAGTAATAAATATATTATTCATTCATTTTTTTCTTCTGAAGAACTTTGTATAATTGGCTCTGAATATTGTTGCCTCAGCAAACACTTTGAGAAGACCGTCCTTCATAGGCCAGTTTTCTGAGAAGATGCAAATTTTATGCATACTTTATCACAAGGGTTGTTCTTTTCAGGCTTTTCCAAGTTCTTTTGCCCAGAGCAAAAAATGATGCATACGTACTGGACTCTATGAAGTATTGTTTTTCTTGTTGGTTATTTTTCCACTAACAGAATAAAGGATGAATAAAGGCAATTAAATGATTAATAATGGATGAATAAAAGAAAGGATAATTAAAGAATAGTTAAAGGATGAATAAAGGCATTTCAAGTATTGTAATATCAGTTAATTACATTTGTTGTCCTAAAACCTTTGTGACATTTTATTTCAGTGACGAGCAATCTCCTGGAGGGTGCTATACTTTTTTAAAATTGGCCTTGAATATTATTGCCTTATCAAGCACTTTGAGAAGACCGTCCTAAATAGGCCAGTTTTCTAAGAAGATGCAAATTTCATGCATACTTTATCACAAGGGTTGTTCTTTTCAGGTTTTTCCAAGTTCTTTTGCCCATAGCAAAAAATGATGCATAGAGTGGACTCTATACAGTATTTTTGTTCTCGTTGTTCATTTATTATTTACAGATTAAGGGAATATCAAGTAAATACATACATTGTCAGGAAATATTTATAACTTTGAATCACCAAGAAAAATTTGTGTTTATTTCGGTAACAAGACTAATCTTCTGGAGGATGGAAGCATCAAAGCTTTAAGCCAAGCTTTGCGTATTTGGGAAGCTTGGTTTGAAATATTGTTTGTTACTCGATCAAAGTATTTGAGAATAGTATTTCAAATTAAATGTTGTGACTTAAAAATTCATGTTTGTTACTTGGATTCTAGTGACAAGACCAATCTTCTAGAGGGAGGAAGCATCAAAGCTCTATGTCAGGTGTTGTGCAATGGAAAACTGAAAGAGAACACCAAAGAACTTCTGGTATTGAGTCTACTAAGAGTTTCGCAAGCATCTGCTTCCCCAAGGTACATAATAGTTTTCCGGTGATGTGGTGCTTGGGGGTATTGTTTGAAAGTTGCAATCAATTGCAAATCATCTTCAAAATCAGTTGCAAATTGTTCAGCGTATTTTCATTCATGCATGGTCTGTGCTCATTGTAAGACCAATAAAAGTAGGATTATAATCCGTGCATGCCAATCAAGTGCAACTTGCAATTGCTTGCCAGTCTTGAACAATAATATAATAATAATAATGATATATAATTTAAACATGCACCACATTACTAATGGAGGTGCTGATAAAAAGTTACAGCTGTTTAAAATTGTTATCTTCGCAACGATGTTTTTCTTATGTACTTTGAGACAGTCAGAAAAAATGACTAAATCTGCAACTGATTTTCTTTCTGTGGAATTGGAAAGATGATGATGCTGGTGATGATGATGGTGATGATGAAGATGATGATGAGGATGATGATGGTGATGATGATGATGATGATGATGATGATGATGATGATGATGATGATGAGTAGTGATGGTATTGCAGATGCTGATGATGTTTGTGTTGACTATGATGATCATAATTACTTGGTGAATATGATGGTTGATCTTGATGATGGTCATGATATATGATGGTGATTATGAGCTTTACTGAAGAGCAATGTCTGCCTTGTGAAAATGCGCTCCTAGAGAGGCATTTTTATGATCATAATGCATTTGCATTTTGTTGTATATCAAATTGAGACTACATGAATTAGGACCTGACAAGACCAGTTTTCATTGAAATGAACATTACTATATACTGTTTTTTAACACTAATTTTCTCACTTGGGAATCAAAGGCAATCATGATCAAGTGGTCATTATAGACATATACCGTAGTTGCTGAGGAAAGTTTTGAGTATATACATTATATCTGTGTGTAAATTATTATTTTTTTATTGTTTCAGGATAAGTCGTGAGATAGCCAGTGAGGGAGGACTAAAAAGCATCCATAATACTCTCATGAAGGTTAGTATATACAGAGTTATCAACCGTTCTGGAATATGATGGAGGCAAAATTTAAATGCGAATAACTCAACAGCTGAACAGAAGTGAGATCACACTCAACAACAAGAACCATACTCTGAGTCATTCACTTGTAAAGAAATCCTTGAATTGATATGTAAATTCACCTCACGCATATTCCGGAACTGTTAGCATCTATGGTATATACAATGTAATTATTTTGATTTCTATAAGAGCTGTCATTCCTCTCCCATTACTTTTATGTTTTTGTAACTATCACTTGTACACTTGCCACAATTAACTAATTCTGTCATATTTGCATGCACCTTTCAGAAACACAAAATAAACAATTTCTAGAAGGTGCAAATATCGTAGGGATGACTACACAGATTATTGTTTAACTAAGGTTTTTCAATGTTTTTTAAAACCTATTTTATCCCATGAAACTTTAGATAGATATGCATACATACTGTACAATGTAGATATCTTTTTTCCGCGTACCCTGGAATTTTTACATGAGAGTGCATCTTCTTAATCTAGTCGTTACTTGACAAAGGCCTGTGGCTGAAAATTTGGAAATGAGAGAGTCTCACAGAGGAGTCTTTCATAATTTAGTTTTTTATATATGTTTCTCCGAGCAGAACGCTGTTTTGATTCATGCTGTAGATAGATACATACCAGTAGATAGATAGATCCATAGATAAAAGGTCTTTTTTTGAAATAATTTATGACATATTACAAATTACAATATTCATTGTATATTTTCTTTCATTAATTGCAGACATCTGATGTAGAATTGAAGGAGGACATTACTATCTTCTTTGAAGAAATCTCTTCTGAGAAAAGGTAACAGATAACATTTTGTAGGTTTGCTGTAAAATCACAAAATAAAGTTGTTTGTGAAGCTTGATAGAATTGTGTAAGTTGTCCTGATTTGAATAGATTATGACACAAATTATGCAGTATTTATTTATGCGTCAGTGGATGGAGAAAAAATACAATTACCAAATTGAAAATTTGAGCAAAATTGGACAAGTCGTTCAAGTGTTATGAATTTACAAGATTGTTATATACACCCCTCATGGGCTCCTTGAGTTGGCAATCTAAAAGAACAGGCTGGCTCCCAACATGGAGCACTCTCCATTCAAGTTGTACACATAATTTCATATTTTCATCTTTTCGGAGAAAAGTTTGTAAAATTTCAATTTTATGATAATTGATTCTCCATGTGTTTTCAGGACCAAATTTTGCATTTCTTGTTCTTCATTTTTCATTCGTTCTTCTGTTTTGCTTGGCATTACCCAATACAGAACGAGAGATTAGGTCCTAAATGCTAGGGGTATTGACATCTTACATAACCTTCTTGTCTTGGACAATGGCTGCCATGTGCTAAAGAATGTCTTTGACACATTAACACATTAATATTGTATGTGTTTGGATCTTACTTTGTTGAACGAGAGATCGGTTCCTAGATGCCGGGGGTATCGACTTCTTACATAACCTTCTCGACTTGGACAATGGCTGCCATGTGCTAAAAATGTCTATAACACACTGATATGTTTTAGTTTGTAACCTTCCTTCATAGAACAAGAGATCGGTTCCTAGATAAACATCTTGCATCAACTTGTAGACTTGGACAATGGCTGCCATGTGCTAACGAATGCCTGTGACAGTGATATTATATGTGTTGTAACATTTTTTGCAGAACAAGACATCGGTTCCTAGATGCTGGGTGTATTGACATCTTACATCATCTGCTCGACTTGGACAATGGCTGCCATGTGCTAAAGAATGTCTGTGACACACTAATATTCTTTAGTTTGTAATCTTCCTTCGCAGAACAAGAGATCGGTTCCTAGATGCTGGGGGAATCAATATCTTACATCACCTTTTCGACTTGGACAATGGCTGCCATGTGCTAAAGAATGTCTTTGACCCACTAACACATTAATATTGTTAAGTTTGTAACCTTTCTTTGCAGAACGAGAGATCGGTTCCTAGATGCCGGGGGTATCGACATCTTACATCACCTTCTGGACTTGGACAATGGCTGCCATGTGCTAAAGAATGTCTTTGACCCACTAACACATTAATATTGTTAAGTTTGTAACCTTTCTTTGCAGAACGAGAGATCGGTTCCTAGATGCCGGGGGTATCGACATCTTACATCACCTTCTGGACTTGGACAATGGCTGCCATGTGCTTAAGAATGTTTGTGACACATTGAGGAACATCCTATTCTACAATGATGTGTAAGTTGGTGATGATTCGATAAATGTTTGCTTCTTTGAAATTTCATGGCAAGTTCATAAAGTAGTGAACATTTTTGTCATTTAATCCACTTTTCTCATATTTTTTATCCCAATTTGTTCCATGGATTTTTTCTTCTTTTCTATTGAAATATCAAAATCTAAGTTGAAGTATTTCAAGACAAGTGGCAATTTCTTTATTTTTTTTAGAGCCGACCTCACCAATCTTCTTTTTTACTTCGCTCAATGAATGTTTTAAGCAGTAATCTTTCAATAGCACTGCTCATATTCACATGGATTAGAAATCAGATATGAATAAAAACAAATTATTTTACAAATGTCCTCTACATTGCAGAGCTGCCAAACAGTTTAGATTTTGTTTGAAATAATAAAATATAACACTTATTGGACAAAAAAGGATATTTTAAATCCTTGAGATACAGTGTTGGAAAGTGCACAGAAGCTAAGAATAGGATATTTTTTCTGAAAATAGGATTTTTATGGTACAGTAGTAGGATTCTGATAGATGTCAGGTTGGCAGCTCTGATATATGAAACCAAGCATATACAATTTATGGCACACCCATGTGTATTTTATATTGGAATATGAAGATGAATGTTAAGATAGATCAAGATAAATTGAAAACCCCAGTGGAAGTAAAACATTAATTTGAAAAACATTAATTTTTCCAATCACCTTTATGTGGAAATGGTTGTATTTATCCCACAGTGTTCGAGAAACAATACCTTGTGAATTTGTTTCATCTTTGTGCGTCATGGCCGGTAAGACTGAGAATACAGACATTCTACCTCATGTACTCGCTGTACTTGCAGACCTCGCAACAAATTACAGGTATGTAATCGCTAGAGATTTATATTTACTATCTTGTGTTATGTTGAGATACATGTATTTAGTGTAAGATTTGCTCAAGGGGTTGTGTTTCAGAAAGTTTTTGGAGATATACGCATGACTCTGTGCACGACTGGTGACCCCTTTTCAGGTGTTAACTCAGTGACGTAGGGGTCGTTGAATGCAGGAAAGGGTCACCATTCGTGTTCAGAGTTGTGCATACCTTTATGAAAAACTTTATGAAACGTAATCCAGATCCCTGTTCCTTAAAGAACATTCATTTACCATTTCATGTAGATTTTGAGTGACAGTGCTATTTTGTGTAATGCCAAATATGCCAAGTACTCAAAGTGTCGGATCTAATTTGTGGTAAACTTTACCATATATTAAGTGACATTTTTCTCAATTTTTTTTATATATCCTACTGACTTATATATTTTTGGCACAATTGTTTATCCTTATTTTAACTGGGCTTTTGCAGACCAAGTTTATACTGGGGGAGGGAGGGGTCAATTTGACCCACCTCTTCAGATCTCGGCCGTGGATCGCGCAATCGCCACAAAAATTTGCACATGCATAGAGCAAAGTGTTAACTACAAGACTGTATGGTTTGATTTTCCGAAAATTCCACATTTCTGTTTTTGTCTCGCCTGCGTAGCAGAATCGAGACATAGGTACCGTGAGACATAGGCGACGGCGGCGGCGATGGCGGCGGCGATCGCGGCGGCGTCAACAATTTAGAATAGCTCTAAATCAAAAACCCCTAGCCTGATTTTCATCAAACTTTTACAATAGGTCCATTGGGTGGCCCAAATAGTGCAGGGCAATTTTCAGGTCATTAGCGAGGTCAAAGGTCATCTGAGGTCAAATTTCCGAAATCTTAACCTGAAAACTTAACCTTGGCTCTCATTTCAAATTCCCTTGCCCGATTTTCATCAAACTTGCACAATAGGTCCATTGGGTAGCCCAAATAGTGCAGAGCGATTTTCAGGTCAATATCGAGGTCAAAGGTCATCTAAGGTCAAATTTCCAAAATCTTAACCTGAAAACTTAACCTTGGCTCTCATCTCAAAACCCCTTGCCTGATTTTCATCAAACTTGCACAATAGGTCCATTGGGTAGCCCAAATAGTGCAGAGCGATTTTCAGGTCAATATCGAGGTCAAAGGTCATCTAAGGTCAAATTTCCAAAATTTAACCTGAAAACTTAACCTCGGCTATCATTTCAAAACCCCTTGCCCGATTTTCATCAAACTTGCACAATAGGTCCATTGGGTAGCCCAAATAGTGCAGAGCAATTTTCAGGTTATCATCAAGGTCAAAGGTCATCTGAGGTCAAATATCCGAAATCTTTACCTGAAAACTTAACCTTGGCTCTTATTTCAAAATCCCTTGCCCAATTTTCATTAAACTTTAACCATCTTTATAGAAATATGTCAAAAGCATATTGCTAAATTTACAAATCGCACAATACAGGCGAGACTGTCAGGCGGCGTTTCACTTGTTAAATAATTAATCATGCAAATTTATGCATGAATTCACAATTTCTATTCTATTTCCCTCAATAAAGCACCTAGAAGGCTCATTTTTGGTGTGAATATTTTTTTTTATCGTTTCTCATAATGCTACTCGAAAAAAAATTTGGTATGACAATTTATTTCTTATGTTTTTTATTGTTTTTTTAATTTGTTATGTATTTTTTTTTTTTCGACCTTCTATTTTCTATTGTTTTTACAATGAAATTTATTGCAGAACATTTTTGAAGCATTTTTGTGCTGAAATGAATTAGTTTCAGCCCATAAAACAAAAAATAAATACATCTTCATGAATTCTGACTGAAATCACAATTTACATTGACTTTGTACACAAAATCGCGTTTTTGAGCCATTTTCGGTCTGACATGCATGTACAAAAAGTGGCGCGGCGACATAACTACATGTCCGATTTTTGCGAAAACAGTCTTAAAAGTTGCGCAAGACTTGAAAGAAAAAAGTCAGCGAGTCTCGCGGTGACAAAATTTTACGCGGCGGAGCGATAGCGAAATTTGTCGAGGGGGGTCAAATTGACTCCCCCCCCCCCCAGTTGGAATAGGGTTAAGAGCACAAAGCAAAACAGCTTTAATAGGGTTTAGTACAGGTAGAAAGCATAAGGGCATTTCATGAGGCATGTTGATCCTTCATTTTGATCAGATGAAAAGCACATTCTGCAACTGTTAATCTGGTAACTTTCAGAGAATTTGTGCTTGTTGATGTGACAAGCTTCATAAAAACCCTCTCCAGATGGCAAATTTTACTTTTTTTCTAGTCAGATATCTGTGAATTATTGTGCAATGTATATGTGATTGAAATTGTATTTAAAATTTAAGAATTTGGTCCATTTTCATGCCATTGTTTTATTTATTTTTTTTTTGCAGGAATCGTGATGTAATGTACCAGCATGATTTTGTTGAGTGTGCGTGTAATCTCATGTGGACAGTCAGAAACGACAAGGTAACTATAGACGGGTTTTCTAATAAATGAACCATTTTAAATGTGCTCGACTACTGGGAAGCTTGCCTGAGGCTTCCCCAATATAGCAACAAACATTGTGTACAAATTGAATTCCAAGTATTGTTGTTCAGTTATTAGTGATAGTTATTAAAATGCCATGTAACTTTGTAACAGGTTAAAAAAATACCACATAACTTCGTTTGTAGCGTGTTGCAGGAATTCCCGCAACTATATTGGTTGTCAGGTATTTTATTTAATTTTTAATTAGCTCAAAGTACTGAACAGTTAGCTTTTACTCTCGGTTCAAGGTGTTGTTCTACAAAGCTGCATTCTTCGCAGGTGTGATTGGAGACCGGTAGGAGACTGCAGCCCATTATCTGATTATGTAAGCACCTGTATGACTGCATTGATGCTAGGCTTGAATTGCCATCCAATAACCTACTAATATCAGAAGCACTTTGAACATAAGGTGCTATACAAATCCAAAATATTGTGATTTTTTTTTAATTTGCCCAATTTGATTTCTTTGTGTGCAGGTTATACAGCAGACAGAATTGCTCCTGAAGAACCTGGGTGTAGACTATGATGAGAGACAGGCGATATTGAACAAGTATGTTTGCTGCTGCAAAGTTTGAAGAAGAAACACTTCACATTGTTTGATTTGATTTCTTTGTATGCAGTTGATACAACAGATAGTATTGCTCCTGAAGAACTTGGATGCTGACTATGAAGCAAGAAAGGCCATGATTGACCAAGTATTGCTGCCGACAAATTTTAAGAAAAAAATATTTCAAGTTGTCCAATATTTTTTTTCTTTGTATGCAGGTTATACAGCAGACAGTTTTGCTCCTAAAGAACTTGGGTGCTGACTATGAAGCAATACAGGCCATGATTGAACAGGACTTAACACCTTGTCTCTCAGGGTATGCTTTATGAATCATATAATTCTTTTCATGAAAATAGAAGGAGATGACCACAGAAGTAGATTTATCTCAAATCAACATTTATTCAAGAGAATTCTGGTATTTTCTTTTGAAAATGACATTAAAATTTCATTGACATGAAGCTTTGAGTGTGTCACTTCATTGACATGATTGGCTAGCGTGAGATGTATATTTAGCATTCCTCACATAAAGTCAGGCTGATCACCCCTCAACCGAGTAAGCTGATCCTAAAACTCATCCCAAGACCCAATCAAAGNAGATGTATGATATCACAGAGCCTGAGTAATCCCACTAAAGATGAATGTATCTCCCTCATGGACATCATTGACCAGCATGAGATAGATGCAGCATCCCTCACGCAACGCCAGGCTGATCCCCCCTCCAACGAGTTGACCATTCCTAAAACTCACCCCAAGCCCCAATCAAAGGACAGTACTCAGATTGTTCCATTCCATGGTGGGGGTGATGCAAGCCAACCTTTGGAGGATGAGTTTGATGATATGCCTATGCTCGAGGAAGATGAAATAGACATAACACAGTAAGTTATTTGCATAATTTTAAGGATTAATTATTGTAATTGTGATAATTGTGAATATGATTAACTAGGATTATTCTAGTCATGTTTCGTCAAACCTAGACAAGATTGAGTCCTTTGGACAATCAGAGAAAATGATAGTCCATTTAAACAATTCATATTAGTGGAAAGGTGAATCTAATCAGTCAAAATGTCAATAATTGTGCCTTTTTATCCCCCCTGCCACCAATGTTTCCATAAGCAGTATTTATTTCAGGTCTATTTCATACCAACACGATTCTATAAGGTCTGTCAACTTATACACTGTTTCTATGTCTCCATATGGTATTCCTGTGTAATCTGATACTTTCGATGTTTAATTTTGCAAATGTTATTGTTTTGGTCTCGCGAAAATTTCCACTCTGTATGTTGTGCATTCATATGTGTGCAAACGCTGTCAAAATCATGAAAATAACAACACGCCAATGTGTCAAACTGATCCATAATTGCGAAAATATCTGTTAGCTAAAATATTGGCTCACACAGTAATTTTCTTCCTTTATGTTACAGTTGTCATCCCAAGATCCTCTGGTCCCAGCATGCTAACTCCGTTCTTCTAAGCATCCAGTTACAAGGCGTCAAGAACTCAGTCATCAACGTCACCACAAGCAGTATTTCTTTCAGGTATGTAATGTTCTGTCGTAATCACTTTGAGTGGAAGAGACAAAGGATTTGGACAAAGCTAACAACTTCCATTGAAGCGTTCACTGTAGTGAGATACACATAAAAGAAATGTCCTTAACTTTTATGCTGCAGAGGAATGTCCAATTGTCACGCATGTTAAGTTTATAAACAATAACATGGAAGCTCTCTTCTTTTATGTGATCATGAAGCTATTGTGAACGATCAAATTAAGTTGTTTACTTTGTCCAATTCCTTTGTCCCTTCTGCTCACAGTGTAAGTCAGTAAACCTGAGAGTGTAGTCGAAATGTACAGTGAAATAAATATGTTTCCTATATTCGTTTGACACCACTTTTAAGAAAAAATGGTTAATAACTTTGTTACACATACTTGCTTAGTGGTTGGGACATCAATGTGACATGCTCTTCTTGATTAGGACATTGATTCGTCAACTTCACAAATGAGTCATTAATTCTGTCAACATGGATGTATTTGATTGACACATCTTTATTTACCACTTGGTTGGTTTTTTGACGACTCTCCATCCGTAGTATGATTTTTTCCACTTTTATGTGTGCCTGATTTTAGGTGAGCAGTCTTAAAATCTGTATTTATGCAACTTTATGTTTTTATTTATGTGAAAAATTGATTGGCATATCATTATTATCCATTTCCTTTTGTTTCACCTGTACAGTGCAATCTTTGATTCCGTTCAGTACGAGTTTGAACTGGATCTGTTCAGCCGAGTCGACAGCTCAAACTTCACCGCTGTATCAGCCGGGAGAGAATTCCTCATCACACTGTACAAAGAGAGCATCTGTATGGGGCGGGGGAGATACGGAGCATGGGTGCTCCCAAAGGTTTCATTTTTCATCTGTGTAAGAAATGAAATGAGACAGGCAAATCATATCCCATTTTCATATGTTTTCTTTTTATTTCACCTATTCAGTGCAATCCTAGACTCAGTTCAGTTCGAGTTTGAACTGGATCTGTTCAGCCGAGTGGACAGCTCTAACTTCACCGCTGTGTCGGCCGGGAGAGAGTTCCTCATCACACTGTACAAAGAGAGCATCGGTATCAAATGGACAAGGCTAACTCAGACCAAAGAAAAGGTAGGGCACTGAGCAGATANGGGGGAGGGGGGGGAACGAGGGAGACGCGGAGCATGGGTTCGCTCACAAAGGGTTAATTTTTCATCTATGTGAGAAATCAAATGAGACAGGCAAATCATATCCCATTTTCATCTGTTTTATCTTATTTCATCTGTACAGTGCAATCTTAGATTCCGTTCAGTACGAGTTTGAACTGGATCTGTTCAGCCGAGTTGACAGCTCTAACTTCACTGCTGTGTCGGCCGGGAGAGAGTTTCTTATCACACTGTACAAAGAGAGCATCGGGATCAAATGGACAAGGCTAACTCAGACCAAAGAAAAGGTGGGTTACCTAGGAGGTATTGTCTCTTTGTGTTTTAAGATGCAAGTCCCAATGCACTGGATACATGCAAAATAGTTGTCCCATAATATATGTGTATATACCAGTAATTAAATAAATAAACAAATAAACAAACAAACAAACAAACAAACAGACAGACAGACAGACAGACAGACATATTGATAAATAAATGGGTCAAATATTAGTTGATTTGCTAAAATGTATATGCCAAAATATTGCCTTTTACAGTAGATCAATAACAAAATGAATGCATTGATGACAAAAATGAATGCGTAACAGATAGATTGATCGATAAATAGGTCTGAATTTCAGTTAATTTGCTAAAATGTATATGAAAAAATATTGCCTTTTACAGTAGATCAATAACACAAAAACCGTTGTATAAATGGTGAGATGTCCTTGTTACCGTTCTCTGACTCAGATACCATACATCAGCGTGGACTTTGAAAGATGGCAAGACGATGAAGAGGCGGCTGATCACAACTCTAAGAGGAAGCCATACAGTAAGTCAATTCTTTATGGGGACAAGGATGAAGCAATCGTTAAGATTGATTGTGATATTTAAAATGTGATATTTATATATCACATTTACATGACCGATTTACATGAGCAATCCTTAATTGCCAAATATGTAATATTTAAATGTCAAAGAATGAACTAGATTTTTATTTGTGAGGTAAATGTGAAGTTCAGGACAAAATAAATGGTGATTCAATTTTACTTGTTCTTTTTTGTAATTTTGCATTTAAATAACACAAAATGGCATAACTTGTCACTCAAACATACACAAGCATGAAAGATATTATCTACAGGTATGATACCATTTATTCGTAAATTAGGGATAAGTAAAGCTGTTCATGAACAATCCTTAATTTTTTCTGTAAGAGTTGCATTTTCAACAGAAGTATTCACGTAATAAAATTTCTTAAATTTTATTTGAAGTTATTAGCACATTGTTTGCACACTTGATTATAAAAAATGCTTGTCTCAGATGTCAGTTGAATAACTCCATTTCAATTTGCTTTATCTCTCTATTAGCACCAAAGAAGACGAACTACACCCTCCCAGAGCCTGGTATGGAACCATCCTTTGATTCCCGTAGTGGTTCAGATGATGAAGAGGATCATTCAGACCTTTCCGGAGACGAATTTGACAAAGCTTTTGAAGACATCCCAACTCTGTCTTCAAGGAGTGATACCGATGTTGGTCTAAG
>BQKZ01009275.1:0-23656 GCA_036244855.1 Temnopleurus reevesii
CTTGTAATCCAGAGTGAGTCTGTCACCTTGACATATTTGTTTGTGTATATGGCACACTTTTACCTAACCACAAGGCAGACAAAAAGCAAGTTGCAAACTTCATACCCAAACTCTCAGGGGAAAGATCGACCTCTGACCTTTGCCCTTAGGCATCTGGGTGTGTTTCGAGGTGAGGCGAGGTCGGCCTACATCATAACATGAAGGGAAAGGACCAAGAAACGCTATAGTGAAACACACCTTGCAGTGTATGCTTGCAATCAATATAAACTATATGTATGATGCAATTTCACTCTGATAAATACTGTTTGTTTATTTTTCAAAAGAAATTCATATTTCCATTATTTTGCTTTTGATTTGATCTTTCGTGCTGTTTACCTAACCAATATGCATACATGTACAATCACTTTTAAAAAAATTGAAAAAAAAAACATATGATTCATACCCATGCAATTAAAATTCCTTCAAAGAAACAGGTTTTCAAAAAGCATGGTCATGACTGACTTATTGAACTTCCTTGATGACCATTTCATTAAGCTACCCCTAAATATCAAGATTACTGTATTCCCAATCAAGTATATGATTTTAAAATTCTGTTGACTTCTTTAAAACTGTTAAAACTGTAACATCATTATCCCAAATAATTTTTTTTCTCATTCATAATGTTCTATGTGATAGTTAATACATTAATTTATGCACCTTCCACCTTCAACTTTCCCAGTCTAGTTTGCTCCATGCTACCCACGTTGCGTTGCGCCAGTGGTTCCGGCTTTGGTAATGATTTACTGAAGAGTGTTTCCAGGTTAAAGAGCATTGGGAACAGAGAGGAGTGAAAACAACCAAATATTAATTCCTGATTTATGAGCTACCCTTGACTTGACGATTCCAAGGGGCTTGAGTGTGATGTCTGCATTAAACATCATGGATGGCATCAAAGAAAACCTTACTGCATTGAAATTCAACATAATCATCATAGCAACTTTTAAAGTTACTTTATAAAACTAACTCTTTCTTCCTTATAATGTCTGTAAATGTGTAGTACGTCACTCTCACTCAATAGGCCAGCTTATACCACTAAACACTATCACAGCAATATTTGCAAATTGTAACAATATTTCATGAGTTTTTGTTCATCTAAAAAATATCTTCTGTTTATTTTAAAAATCACATACTTTATATACTTTTTACCATCTGAAACTCCCTTTTCACACCACAGTCTACAAGATCGTACCTTAACCTTACATTAAGTAAACATATTTGTAAAACAAACAAGAAGTGGATAATGCTGCCAAATTCTAGACTAGTTTCTAAATTTGTATTTTGTAAAGTGATCTCACACAATATCCAGTTCTTGTTGATAGTCATTGCACTATACCATCACAGCTATAGACGTCTAATGAAGCTTATCAGCTAAACCAACAGCGTGTTTAGAAAATATGGATCCCTAAACATTTGATAGCATGCAGAGCAAAATATGATGATGAATGAGTTTGACAAGTGAAACAAGATAAAGGCTAGCCTAGGGCTTGGGAGGAATGCTACACAATGAGAAAGTGAGAGCACAAACTTCACAATGCCTAATATGTCGATATTTACATTTTTTGCATCTCAGTTCACGTTGAAAATGAAAAAAAAATTAATGTAATGCTTACATTACATGTATCTTCACAGTAAGATTTCATGTAATGTTTCTATCTTCAATAAAAAAAAAGTGGTATAATGATGTCATAAATGACGCTCGTATTCACACTCAACTATAATTTCCTTCAGCAAGAAATTTATCCGCATTGTGCTGCACTCAACCCAGGTGAGGTGAATGGGTACCGGTAGGAAGAAATTCCTAGAATGCAGTGAGCGCCGAATGGTAGCCATGCTATAGCCGGGTAATAATGCACAGAGCGCTTAGAGAAATACTTCGTATTTAATAAGCGCTATATAAATGTAGTGTGTTATTATTATTATTATTTATAATGCCATTTCATGAAGCAATACTAGAAAGGAAACTGTTGGGAATACAGTATACATGTACAAGTATATGAAATTACTGGTGACCCTTCTTGATCTGGAAATCCTTATATAAATAGATAAAAAGGCTATAATTTCATTGCCAGTATTTCTAAGTTTCAAGCACATAAGAACCATAACTTTTAAGAATTCATATAGAAATAAACTAATATATATTATTCTCCACTTCATTAGTTTCATCAATCCTTCTCGCACATGAAATTGAAACGGTGGTGCAAAGATGTTACAGTACTTTCTGACCTTTATGGCAGGATTTTACATAAGCCTGGGAATGTCACAAAGCTATTACGAGAAATCCTACATGTAAGTATAGTTGCAATTTTCTTTGTCAAGTGCAATCTCGTTTGCTAACGCTTCACTATGATGGAGTTTATACACAAGAGCTTGGAATAAAAAATAATACACAAGCACTGTTAAACTGTCCCATTTGCACTTATCCATTTAGACAGTAAACATCCGGGGAATATTAGTCTGATATGGTACTCTGACTGTTTTCCCGTCAATTTTCTTTGTCCCAATCCATCCTCTGATAGAGTGAGAAAAATGTATGGAACATATCCTGCTGATGCTGTTCACCGAACACAAATGAATGGGGTGTCAATGTTCAAGAATTTGCAAATTACTGGGTATGAATTATCAATTTGAAATAATTTTCAGGATGATTAAAAATCATAAAAACTTTATTTGTGTGCATCATTTTCAGAAAAGATGCAAAAATAATAGAAGAAAACTTGTAAATTTCTATTCAATCTTCACACTCTTGTACCATAAATTAACATCACAAAATCTCTGTCCAATAATGAATTTGCTGAAATTTTTATGATCTTTAGATTTTCAAAAATCTTGCAGTCTCGACCTCGTGAAAATTTCCACTCAGTACGATGCTCATTTATATGTGCACAAACTTTTTCAAAAACAATGAAAATAACAATAGCCAATGTG
The DNA here is from genome assembly GCA_036244855.1 of Temnopleurus reevesii. Taxonomy (NCBI): domain Eukaryota; kingdom Metazoa; phylum Echinodermata; class Echinoidea; order Temnopleuroida; family Temnopleuridae; genus Temnopleurus; species Temnopleurus reevesii. Next base: position 2,965 of record BQKZ01009275.1, read on the forward strand.
ACAAACTGGTCTAAAATCGTGGAAATATCTGTACGCTATAATGTTTACTTAAAATACAACTAATTTCACTGAAACATGTTCATCAATTCAAATACATGTATGTAGCATCTGAAATTGCAAATTTTCTTTTATCATTTCTTATCACATCTTGCATGATCACTTTGTCTACTCTACCACGCTGAGGACATGTTATCAAATAATAACAAATAATTTGCTGCTGTAAATAAACTTAATAATCATCATCTCCACACATATGTATTTTATAAGAATGGATAATTTACTAAGAAATCTACCAAGCAAAGCAATGACCTCGACTACAACCAGGGCAATAGCCAATCTATCTTCTTCCTGATGTCTTCATCACAACATCTGCAACAACTTGATGATGTTCGTGGTATGTTAAGCATGACAAACAGACTGTCATTGAAAGCACATCAACCAATCACTCACCATGCGAATACCAGGCAGATTCAATTCATCCTCTTCCTTCATTCATTCAACAGCAGATGTTCTCCTCATGCGATATTAGCGCAGTGGAGTATACATCTCATCTCACTGATGCAGAATTAAATACTGTACTCGACAGTGATGCGATTCCATCGACCGACCAACCACCAGTGGCTTCAACATCATTGAGTTATCATAACAATGATAATAGATCCAAATAAATATCAAGGTCTGCAATCGTCATATATATCTGATATGGGAATCCAATTAACTGCTATCCTGCCAAATGGGATATCAATAATACAATGCACCCAGGGAATACATACATGAACGGTTTGACGCTCAAGTGTAGAATGGTGATGTCATTGTATGGGGAAAGCCAGTGGTATGGTAAGCCATGGGTGAGCAAAGAGACGATAAAAAACCAACAAGGCAAGCAGGCTCAATGGATAAAACACGGGCATACACAATGTATACAACGCTGTACTTTGCGTAGCAGGCAAGGGACACTTGCTGAAAATTATTGGTGGCGAAGTTTCACTCCCTTATTCTTGCTCACCACCCATACACAGTACATAAACCATGGAACAACCCCCTTCTTAGTCTACAATTCAGACTGTAAAATAAACAAAGCATTTTCAGAGTTCTACAAATCTTTTCCGATTTGCTGGTGATCTAAGAAGTTTTTCTTCTAGACACATTGTAGGTTTGACAGAATGTGATACACAAACATCTTGATTTCAAAATAATGTTTTCATTCCAAATATAACCTTCTGTTTTGATAAACAATGACTAAAATTAAAGCCTACACTTCATAAAATCTCAGCTCACTTTACTCATTGACCTTGTGTCTAGACCCACATTCTTTACATTCCAAAGTGACAAGGACCACTCCATTTGTGACAATAGGGGAGAGAGGAGTGGTATAATGCTAGGAGGGGATTAATATAAACAAAACATTATCTCATTGAATGGTTAGTTTGTACTTGATAGTTTGTTTAGCTTGAGGGCAATGTTTGATGTTGTTTCTTTGCCTCACTCTTCCTAAACAAAGCCCCATGTGTAGTATAATTGTTTGTGCCTAATTTACTCCACATGTCTTCCTTTCAGAGTCTTGCCAAATGTGTTGTCATCTAAACACTTATTCAAATGAATAAATGGATGTATGTTACACAGATGAATAAATAGATTAATAATTGAACAAATAATTATAAGAATAAATATATGAAAATAGAAATGAAAATGATAATAATCAATGTAAGAATATGTATATAAATAGGCCTATATATCTCTAGTCATTTTTATTTTTTATTCTTAATTTTCCAGGGAAGATTTTCAAATTACATTTGTAAATTAACCAAAAGTTAGCTTCATAGAGTAGATAACCTAAAAATCTAACCCAAAAAATGGAAGAAATCTACAGGTGATCTTTTCAAGCATCAAAATCAAATCTCTACTGCTTGACATTCATTAAATCATTCCAAACACAGAGCTGAGGACATGACCTGACCACACAACCACAAATGTCAATTCTGTACATTTGGATAGATGACAAGAGAGAGAGATCACACAATTTCACACGAATAAGGCCAAGTAAAATGACTAGTAATATTCAAATAACAATGTACATCTGTTGTGGTATTTGTCTGGTCCACAGAATATGAAAGAAACCTTGTTTACTTTGAACTTTTACCCCATTTAAATGGTACTATGTGCAAATAACTGTGGCTTTTGAGGATTTCTGTCGTCTTTTTATGGTTAAAATTTATGAAGAGCAGTGTTGTGTTCGTTTTGGTGTATTTTCTAATACTTATCTTTGGAATGACATCTAAATCCCATGAATAATAAATACACAAATAAACAAACTTCAATTATTTGTTATCTACATTTAAAACATGAAACATAACCATGACTCAGAAGAAAAAAATTAAATGGTTATTGTAGATGTAGCTGACGCAGCATACTTATACATAAATATAGGGGCAGATAAAATGTAAACTAAGATTATTATACTAAACGTATATTAATATTATTATTATTATTATTTAACAAGGATTTTCAGTGATACAAAGGGACAGTAGTAAATAGTGAATCAGTGGAAGATAGCTGTGAATGCTCATGTAATCCAATCGCATGTATCTTAATGGTCTACATGGGACTTGCACTAGATTTCCAATAATTTTAATCTTCTTTTGAGAAAACTTCTCATAATATGCATCCTGAATATATGTACAATAAATGCATTGTCAGTTTCATGGTACAACTGCTAGACATACCCCAATAGAATTAAGTATCATTACCATCCAATAACTTCATTATCATTGAAGTAAGTAAAAGCTTCCAAGCCATTGATTTATTTTAGCTTCCAGAACAAATTTGCCCCCCCTCCAAAACTGAACAGGCCTAAGCCTTCTAAGTCAAGTTCTATGACATGAACAAAATAAGTAATAAAAGATAATGCTGTTAGACCCTAAAATAATATTGACCTAGGATAAGTGATAAATGCATCATGCATGAGTGCTAGAGCAAATCTGCATGGCATTTAGCATAATTCATTGCATTTGTAATGAAATATTGCCAACTTGCATTCTTGCCCAAAATGAATTAAATTTATTATCATAAATGGTATGTTAATTCTGTAATTGCATAGAGAAGACATGTCTGTTGTTGTAATTGCAAATTGCAAACCCAAGGGACACATTCATTATTCAATTATATTTCATCCACTTAGTGGTCATTTTAACTATGTGGTTTTCTAGCTAGAGTGAAAGAACACCCTCTACAGTGAAAAACAAGGAAGGTTTCTTTCACTGTGCACTAACATAGACTCAAAAAGTGATTGAAAGGGAAAAGCAAAGTGAAAAATATATTAATATCGCAAGCCAAAACAAAACAAGCCTTCTATCAACATTAACTTACCTCCATCTCGAACTGTTCTCCTCTTTACTCTGAGATTTATCGTTTTGGATTTCACACACTGAAAATAAAATAAAATAATCAAGTAGCAAGTAAATGTCGATTAATGTGTATAATTTCCAATAATTCTAAATGAATCTCACCGGCCTTTTTAAATGTAATATAATCAATACTAGAGGAATATTATATGAGAGGGAAGGGGAGTGTTTGATATCAAAACTCTGTAAACATATTTTGCAACATGCACTCACAAACCAATTGAGATATATCATTCTGAATCAGTTATGGGCAAATTGGGCTTAGAAAATTGTTGCATCTGGAAAAACATCCAAACAAATCCCTTCAAAATCCCATCAAGTCAGACAATGTTTTTATTTTACGCCAAATAGAGTGAATCATAATTTATCATCACTCTAAGAGGCAGCCAAGAAGAGTACAATGTCAACCATTCTGAAATTTATATACTGCCCTCTAGTGGGTAAGTGCAGTGCAGTGCAGTGTAAATAAAGATTTAAATGCTTCATACCTGTAGTTCATTTACTGTCTGTAAGTACGTTCACAAGCAATATAATCAATGTTTTCAAAATCATTTACATCTTAATATGAATAGCAACACTTTCACAACAGTATCCCTTCCCCGTTTCCCTGTAAAAGATTAAATTTCCAGTACAGTATTACGCAAGATATAAATAAATTGAATTTGTATAATTTCAAGTACAAATAAATCGAACAAAATTACACAGAAAAAAAAATCCCAAACAAAATATTTACAAGAGAGGTCTAATTGTTTATAGATTAATAGTGGATTTTAAACAACCAAACGAACGAATAGTCTGAAGTCCTTTGTCTTGTAGAAAAGACTTGGCAAATGTTCTACAATTCAGTTTCCACATATCTCGCCTTTTCCTCTTCCCCTACATACCTGGTGAATATGTGCTATGACCTCTTCATGTGTTGCATCCTCCAATGATCTGCCATTGACCTCCAAGATCTCATCTCCTATCTCAAGATCTGCTCTGTCTGCTGGAGACCCTGGGTAAAGAGAGGGAGAAACAAATAAATGATGTGTCAATGGTGATGTGAATAATTAATATGAACATCTGTGGCTCCACTGTTAAACTTCTTCCAATGNTAACTAGGGAAATGAGATGGTTAAAGAATGTCATTAATTGCTATAATTCATGCAATTAATGAAGCTCTAATTAAAAATGCGTAAAAAAGGATGTTAACATGCAAATTTTGAAAAAATAAGTTGATTTCCCGAAACTTCATATTTTCAGCTTTAATTTGATACCAAATTTGTCAAGATACAACAATTTTGAAAATTCGAGGGTCATGTCCACCTTCGCGTGGAATTGCCCAGAAACAAATAAAGAACATGTTCATGGTGATTTGAACAATTACAATCAATAAGAACGTCCATGGCTCCGCTCTGAAACTTCCTCGGAAAAAAAAAGAAGCAGGATTCCATTGATTAAATTTGTCATAAGTTCAATCACCAGTCATAGCTGAAACCAAAAATTTAAAACTATTGACAAGAAATTCAGTGGTGGGACTCTCAAAAAGAGGTCATAGGTTCAATCCCTCATATGTGACTTTGTCCTTACAAAATGCATTTTACTTTTGAGCGGAACATACAGTTCTGCCAGAGTGTTTCAACTTGTCCTGCAGTATTGGTAAAAGACCCTATATTTTTGCCATGCCATAAATTGGGTCTGTACAAGAAAACTGTACAAAGAAAATTGAAGGGTCATGCTTTTGATCACATATTTGAACGTAATGAATGGCAATGCTAAATGTAGGGCAAGTCTGGTATAAGCTTCTTTGATGCGAGTGAATGGGAGAAACCAGACAACTGACAAAGATTTTGGTAAATATGCATGGAGGTCAAAGAAAAATATACTTAAAAACCTCCACATTTACAGGCCTCCATAAATCTATTCCTGATTATTCAAAGAAAATAAATGTCTGATCTATCACAATTCAGTAGTAGGGTCTATCTATAACCCAATACATACAGGTACCAAGTGATATGCATGAACAACTTAGAAGAGAATAAAATTATATTGCATTGAACCTCTTTGGTACCCACATCCCAGAAAATGGGACAATAAGTAGCACAAAAGACTGCAATGAATCTATGTGATCTATCAAGACATCTCAAATCTCCAATATTGCCAATAGCACTCACTTCTAATGCTGCAGTGTCCCATTCCTGCATATCTATCCATGACTGATAAATGATCTGGTTGTGTTTTTGCTCACTCAAAACCCTATTAGGATAGAATTCACTGTCAAGGTTATTGTTTTTTTTTATCTATCTTGGCATCACAACATCTTTTAGAGCAGAATTGAATTACCTTTCTCCATTTCCTTTCACTTAAAGGGGAGCCAACCCGTAGAATTTATGGTGCTTTAATCGCATGAACAAAAATATGAGAAACGAACTAAAATTTTGAGCAAAATCAGACAATCTAGTCAGAAGTTATGAATTTTCAAATCTTCAATATCACAATCCCTGCTGCTGATAGGGATTATGCTGTTGGCAACTTAAGCAGAATCTGTGACATGTACCTGAAGGCCGCTCTCCATTGAATTTACACATTAAAATTTTAAGCATGGATTGAAGTAAAATTTAGAATACGGGTTCAACATGTTTCTTTCAAAAAACAATAAAATATTTGAAGGATAGCTAAATTCAAGTAAAAATCCAGCAGTTTGTTGTTTTTTTAGAAAAAAAAAGTGAAATGTAGGAACACAGAATGAATGAGGAGTTGTCCTACAATTGATGTATTCCAATTCAAGTACCTGGATTTAATACCAAATGAGCTATAAGATTTGCAAACTGCAATATGATAAATTGTAGGAACTCTGATGGAAGCCTACACACATTTGATGTACATTTGATTCTATTCTCAGATGAAAAGAAATAATCTGACAGCTGGAAGGAGTAAGGTCTGACATCTTAGATGCACCCAAAGGTTAGTAGGTCAGAGGTGCATCGGTGGGAGCAGCAAACTTTTTGAAAATCTTTGTAATGAAAATGGAAGTTGAGTAACACAAAACTTGGCATTGAACTCCAATTGGATTACATATCAAACAACAAAATATGAAGGCAAATAGAGTTATTTCGACATTTTTCCAGATATTTGACACTCTGTTCTGAGCTAAAGTATGCCACATACCTGAAGACTAAGTCAATAACATCAATTTCTGGGCTGAAATCCTCAATACCATACAGAAAATGCTATTGAATTTGTCTTTACCTTTCTCACACTCTATTACACGCTACATGTATGTGGTATTTGAACATGATTTACTGTGAAATTCACTGAGCTGGGTGCGGAAAAACTTCATGTAGAAATTGTTCATTTATAGGGTCCAGACAAAAATAATGCGGTCAATCTGTCTAAATATCTGATATTGTAAAACTACATGCTTTCCGAAATCATACTTCTCTATATAGAACCAACGTCAAAGAAGGGATACGACAGGGGGCCTTTGACCTACATTGCATGATTATTTACCCCTAATTTATACCCAACATACATAAGATATGGCAGACATGCATGACCTAGTTTTATGTACAAATCTATTCATGAGGATCTCCTACAAACAGAAGTTACAAGATGTGCCCTGTAAGTTTGCAGGAGGAATATTTAAAGACAGGCTGATTTCCGGAGCAGTGGGCGGGAAGGCATGCTTGCAGGTGGGTAAACATAGACACTTACCCTGCGCAACAAAAATCAATAGGAAAAGTGGGTTTGAGAAAGACAGATATCTTTGATTCCATCCCCGCAGGATCAAGAATAGAATCAGATTCATTGCATCCTTCAACCGCTCAAAATAGAGAACAATCTCAAATGCGCATTGAAATTCATTGAATTCTTCAGTAATGGGAATACACCGTGAATGAGCTGGACATAGTGATTAGTAAAATGGCCATTCCAATTCTTCCCTGGCATCAAGTTCTCATTATCGCAAAAAGCTTACGAAAATCTTAATAATGATAAAAATAAGCAATGATTGCATTCCATTTAATTTAAGTGGGTGTTGCTAGAAAGAGGCCATTAATTGCAAGATAATAGGCATCGTGTACGCCAATCAGAACCTTGGTTTTGTGTTGTTTTAACTCGGAGCAGGTTTAAATTGGCAACTGATTTGCAGTTTTTTTCTGGTGATTTTTAAATTCAAAGTTACATCCCTTTAGACAGGCAGTTACAGAATATTTGGCGAAAATACTGTGTAAAGGATAAAACATCAAGTGAGAAGAGCACAACTTTGGAATTGTGACCTCAAAAGCCATAGGCTGCATTTTTATGATAATTACAATCCCCAGGGTTGAGCAATAACATAATTCAACAGCTCTTAACATGAAATTTTTGCAGATTTGAGGCCATTTTGTATAACGCTTTTTAGCATCAGCTCATCATGGAAGTCAAAGCGTCGCCAAGGCTTGGGTTTCGATTAAGATGCGGGAACATTCCTGGAGCATCTCCTCTCAATCTAACGTCTCCATCTGATCATTAGAAATGGGAATTCTGCGCATCTTTATTCATCAAACTCTTCCCTTTCACACATCCTGCATTGCTTTGGGCATTCAATCTAAGAGCACTAAGTTCAAACTGCTTAAATCATGCTTCTTTAGCTACGATGGGAGAATGCAAAGTTCAAAACCTTTAAAAGAGCAAATGAAGGGAAAAACAAGGAAAATACTTTTTTCATTCATTCAAGCAAATAGTTAAATTTGTTTTCAATTCTTTAAATCTTCCTGGAAAAGTATAAATATTTCCCCACTAGACCACTATAATCACTTTGATATTGTAGATAGTTTGCTTATTCTTCTTTAAACTGAGCCCTGAATTTTCTTGATGAAAGAAATTGGGATCAATGGTGACTTGGAAAAATCAATACTTCCACAAATCAACTGAAATGAGAATCCTCAATTTAATTCATCGATTGTCAATGATCTAGGGAAATACATCCATGATTAAATCGCCAAAAACATATCACATTTATTACTTTTGGACAATATGGTCAAATCATTTGAAAAAGCTGGGTAGCACTTTATTTCCAGAGGGAAATACATGTATGTTGATTTCTTTCATCTACAAAATCTACAAAACTTGAGCATTTAAAGCAACTAGCAGATCTACCCGCTTGTGTAGTTTTGCCTTCCTAATAACTTTGGGGGGAAAAGAATGATGAGAATGACATGAATCAATCTAGATCTACTCAATATTTAAATTTAAGCAAGGTGAAAAATTACTTGTGCCATTTAGACTTGTGTTATTTAGATGAAGGCGCAGCGAATGAAAGTTACGAATTGTGAAATATGAAATCATAATTAGGCACCGACAGTAATTGTTATTAGTCTAAGGTTTCTTTCTATTATCTAAAACGGGGATAAGAGAAATTTGGAGACGATTGGTGTAATAGGTTGAGAGAAATACGCAGCCAAACAAACAAACAAACAAACAACCAAACATCAAACAAATTTACACACAAGATTAGGCAAATTATATAGTAGGATGATATGCAACTTGAATCCACTTGAATTTTGTTTTTATTATGTCTTTGAAAAGCTTACACATATAGGTACTTTGAATGCATCAAGATGCTCTATTATTCTCCCAAATTGATAAAGTAAAATGTTAAACACAGTCTTTTCTTCATCAAAATATGGATTTTCATATTAAAATACGTTGAATTAAATTTTTAGTACACTGCAAAATTATCCAAAAAAACTTCTTTATTGACTTTCTAACATTCAACAGTAGTGACGCAATTGAGAATTCATTTTATATTATTCTTAGATCATCATACATCCAAACAATGTCTTTCCATTAATACACATACCAATTTACCTCACGAGTGGAGAATAAAAACATACAGAATGAATTTCTAACATAATACGGAATCGTTCTAACCTGAAGTTCCACTGATGAAATACCTGTATAAAACCTTGAAAATATTTTACCAAGAATTTTTAAGTATAAAGGGCACCAGGTGGAAACGTGTACTGTGAATTTGATTGCGCCTGTAGGGACAATACTGGAGTTTCAAAAATATGAAACTCAATAGGGTGGCCTAGAGTGGTTGTATTCAGTGTAATGAGATATATCCCATTGTCTTTTATTACAATACTCCTTCGGCAGTGAGATTATACTGATGTTTACTCCTTTTCTAAGAAAAATAATGAGAATTATTTATATTAATCATCAATTTAGGTTGAAGCAATTAATATTTTGCATGTAATGCCCGGCTATAAACATTCCCCATGCTAAAAAAGCCAGGAGTCTTACTTCTGAAAAAAATAAACTGGCCATAGATATCATGAATATTTTTCCAGTAAACAAATTGCACACATTTAGAGATCAATAAACTTCAAGGCGGTATAGTGAGAAGCCTATTTTCACAAACACAAGAATATAGGGACAAAAATCAGTAACACTTGCATATCTCAAAATGGTGGATTGGTTCAGCCCAGAAAAGGGTTGTTTGTTAGAACTAATGTACTCTGAGGCTATTTGGACAGTTGATGTGGTTGGATGGTACTTGACATGTAGATTTGCGCTTTACATTCATTCATTCAAGTCCAAACTCTACATTCCCATTTTACGGATACAAGAGCATGTCATCCAACTTGGGATAAAAATGGGTGCTGCCCAGGAAAATGTTAAAGGTATTCTTTAATGATGCCAAATCATCGAAAAAACAGTCTAAATGTATGTAACCCTTTTGATATTTTTATATCTATGAATAAATGATAGCTTGACAGACTGAAATGAATATTTACAACCCAAAAGGAGTAAAGAAAAAAAATAGATCAGTGCTCAGAAAGCATGTGGCTTTTGGCCAGTGAAATAATCACCTTATACTGACTGAAGCTCCTTGCATCGCACTTTGCTGCCGAGACTTGAACAACCGGCCGGACACTGATAAATTATCTGCATTAAATCGCTCGTATCTTGAAACAAACTGGACCAATGAATTTATAAACTTTAGGTGATCCCTGTTTCGGCCAAAGGTATAATGAACATTGCACCAGTAATCAGCTAAATTTAATTATGATTCTAGACAATGTTAACCATCACATTTAAAGACAGGTTAAACCTACCAATAGATTTATTACTGAAAATGTACATTTGAAAATATGCAAGGAAACAATGCAATAAACTCCACGTTGATAATCTAAATTTCATCCTGCTAGGACATCGATGAGTCCTTTTGTTGCTTTGACATAAATGAAATAACACTTTAAAGAAAAAAATTGGATGAAAATTACTAAAATATTTCAAATTGTATTGTCCAAATCAACAGAAGATGAACCCTAACTGCGAGAAAAAAAAAATCAGCCATGAAAGACATTAAACAGATGCAATAGATGCACCATTCTGCATTTACAGATTGGAACAAATTCCAAATTAATGCAGTCTGCGTTATAAGTGGAAGCTGCGAGCTCTCTACACATTTTGAGAAGATGGAAAAAGGTTGGTAAGTGTTTAGTATTGAGTGATGTGACATTTCAATGCTCTTGAGTGAGCCATAGTGCATTCTACAAATTTACACCAGGAAAACATTCACAAACTATCAATTCTAGAGAACTAGAGGGTAATATTATGTAAGTTTTTTAACAAGCAGGTTTGTATGCAAATTTAATGCATATTCAATATAAAAAAAGTTGTTATTGACAACCCAAAAGCTTGGCAGAGGTTTGTCGGACATTGCCATATTTAATGTCTGCACACTGAATTTGTATGGTAGTTCCATTGTTACTAACATGTTAAAGGAATTCTACGCAACTACCTAACTACAAACAAAGCAAACACATTAATTATAATTCCAAGCTGAAGTAATACAGGTAACGCTGCCTAAATCGAGTATCTTGGGACCACAAAAATATGTTCTACATAATTATTTATTCCACAAAATTACTTTGACTTTGGTGATTATTCAAGTTAGAGAGGGTAAACTTAGGCAGAACTGACTGTACTTGGTAGCAACATCCAACTAGATGGGGGAACTATGTACCTTCGGCTATGCAGTAGAAGTGAAAATGTATATAAAATTCAAGCACAGGGGAGTACTATCAATTCTATCTTTCACACTTTTCATATTTTTTGGACAATTTTTCAAACATAATAATCTTTCAACTTATTTTCTCCTTCACTAAAAGCCATTTGGATTCAGAGCAATAGATATTCAAAATACCAGGAGAAGTACCTGGCAATTTACTTCCCATTGTTAATCAATTTGGGTATTGTTCCTTTTCACTTGAGCAATAAAATTGAGATATTGTTTCCTGACGTTTGTTTGACGTTTATGTGAATTTAAAGTGAAAGGTGGCAAAGTGGGTGGGTCTACAGGCAATAAATTCAGGCAACTGCTGAAAGAATACTTTAAATACGTTTCATAGTATTCCTCAATTTGGAAATTCATATCCAATGGTTGGACAACTGTCAGATTATTTGAAGTAGAATAGGTGCGTATAACTCTTTTGAATACTACATTCCTCCCAACCTTCTCTATATTCTAGAGGTGACCACAGATTCCAGTTGTGAGATTTCATGAAAGAAACAATCGCTTTGGATAGAGGAAACATGTACCACACGGTGTAGTCTCAGGAGATGACTTTGTACCCTGCACAATGTGCCCTCTGACATTGCGGCTTTATGACTTTCCCAAGGCTCTATAGCTATGTTGACGTAAGGGCCAATCACAAAAGAGTAAAATATGCTCCGGATTTAGACAAGGGTTCCCTTTGAGAGTTGGCTCAAGAAAAGTGTCTTGTCAATACAGCTTGTGAAAGTCTAGATTATAGGAAAATGGAAATATCATGAACATGTAGGCCTGGGTAAACGCTAATACAGTCAAACCTGTCTATAGTGGCCACTGTCTATAGTGACCATCTGTCTTTAGAGGCCACTTAGATTGATTCCCTCCAGGTGAAAATGCATGTTATAGAACCTGTCTGTAAAGGCCACCTGTCTACAGTGGCCACTTTTTCTATTTCCCTTGGGGTGGCCTCTGTAGACAGGTTTGATTGTACATGTATGTGATGCACATGAAGCATACAGGCTTATAAGATGTATGCCTATGTATGCCTATGATTAGGCTACAGATCTACAAACTTCAAGGTTCGTAAAAAAAAAAAAAAAAAAAAAAGTTTCAAACTAGAGCAAATCTTCTTCTTTAATAGTAGATGAAATCTAATAATTTGACAATATATGCAAAACTTATACAGTTTCAAAACAACTTTATTTCTATGCAAAAGAAGAAATATTTTCAACATAAATTTTCACAAACTTGTCTTGGGAAAGTCTAGTGAACCTACAGAGGCCCTTTTTCAGTGTCTGGAATGCGTTTCAAGCTCATATCATAACTGACATGTTAACCTTTGCAAGCGATCAACTTCCATCTTTGACTAGATAACATCCGAAATGAACGCTTCATGATCAGTCATTTCACAAGAACTATACATGTACATGAGGAAGACCCTACGCTTCCCACAAAGTTCATCATAAATGCAGAGTTTATCACGCACTTTCCAAGAGGTAGAAGGATAGAAATAGGCAAATTTCAATAATAATTTCTGTGACAGCATAACGAAGGACCTTCGGATGATGAGGAGAGTGAGGCTGTTTTTTTTTTATAGGCACCTGTTATGCTCGCGGTGGTAAACATGTCTCTCTTCATCATTCAATACCACTTGTTTGTTTTTAAGAAATGCCATGAAGAATTTTCCCATTCATATTCCTGAAATATCAATTATTATGTTACCTATGGCACAAATGGCAAAAAGAGAGGAAAATGAAAAGGCTTGCAGCAATATCATCAAAATTTGATTTATCTATCATTAATTTCAGAATTCTACAGGAAATTTCAGCTGAAAAGTGATATGCAAAGAAGATAACACAACTGCTATCAACAGATCATTAAAAAATTATTGATATTTGAATAGTTGAAATGCTACTTAAATGCACCAAATTCTCTGATCATGAAATTCCAATTATTTTGCATCCACAGAAAATCTGATTTAAAGTAAAGTCTGTCAAAATGTTTTGTTTAATATCATGTGGCGCTCAGTTTAGAATCATGGGTAGGTGAACAACTGCCATGATCACAAAAGATTAGCATAATCCTTGTATTAAATTAAGATACTGATATAAGATGCATCATTCCAAGGAAACAAAGCTACTATATTTCAGTACATTCAGACCATATGGTTGCAGTAAAGTTTAAAACAAGCCTGAGCTAAATAAAATGTTTAGTGCAGAATGACAATACAAATTAGATAGAACAGGCACTTTGTTTTAACATTAAAATTACATGTAATTGATGATCATATTGTTTTTGTCCTGTGGGTTCATTAATATTCCGTAAACCTTACCCCCCCCCCCCTCTCTCTCTCTCTCTCTCTATTCATCTGCCATTTCTCCATCTCCAGATGTCAAATCTAAGCTCAAATCTTAAATGAAAATTTGAAGTGGGCCTTCATGAAAACCTTAACCATAACCTCAATTCCAAAGACCTCAATCAAATAATGATTGTTGTATCTAAGATACAGTGTAGGCCGATCATTGGCACTAAGGGTTTAATTACAAGATGGCATCTGCTATCAAACTCATATGGGTTTGAATAGACATTAAACTATAAGTCCTAATATCCTAAATTTTCTTCATGATAGAAATGACATAATTTTTACTTATATGCTCATTGTTGAGAAAGTTGCATTATGAAGATGAAGCTCAAAATATTCAATTAACCATAATTCCACTAATCAAACAAGCAGACTGACCTACATATTTTGGTGCATGTACTAAAGATGATAGATCCCATTCCTATACAAATGATTGATTTTTAATGAAAGGGGGGGGGGTGTAAGAGGCTCAAGAGCTTCTTGAAAAAATGAGACTTTAACCAATGACGCAATCCTCAAGGCAGAATGACCCTCATAGAAGAACATTACCCTGCACAAAACAATGAACATCATCATGGTGCCTTGTCATCAAAACCCAATCGGAGCACATTGATTACATGCACTTCAGCTCAAGATATATTCATTACTTTGTTTAAAAATTCCTCAAAAACATGAGTAGTATAAGAATATATTCTCAAGCAGTACTCAAACCTTATTTCCTCAAGTTGAACAGCAAATTGTCTGTCTGCTTCTCTTAAAAGGCAAATCTATCAAATACATTTGAGAGGGTAGGTGACGTGATTTTTGGATCAAAACAAGTTTATCAAGCATTCTAGATTTTATATATATGGATCCAGTATGTGAAGCCTGCATTGTTTTGTCAAAATATGTTATCCTGAAATTCATTTTCAAATCATTGATTGAAGTAAAGCAATCAAATTAGATAGGATATGAAATTACAATAAAAAAGAAAAGAAAAACACCCCAATATTATCATGAAGTCTGAAAAAATCCATCAATCAAGCATTAATGAATACATCATCTATTCTCCATAATCCATCTGTCCCGATGTTCTTTGGCCGGCTATCTACAACAACCAATTGAATGATTTACAGACTAATAACCTCATTCTGAAAGCAAATTAATTTAATTTACTTGAAGTGAGACAAGGACGAGTTATGATCATTAATGCTGCCTGCAGGCATGGCGGGCAAACACTGAGAGGCTTAGGTCGCTGAATTTCCTCTAGAGCAGTGGCGCTTATCTCCTTCCCGTCAAGGGGCTGGTGGTTTTACTCCAAGATATTGATTAATGATTCGTGGGAATATTTAAGGAATAGTATAGATTCACAATTTTAATTGAAATCATTGGTAATATAAAAACAATTTTGAAGATCTATTCATTTGAATTGTATTGGTGATAATCTAAACAAAACAGCAATAATAGCACTATAAAAATTGCAGCAGTTCTAATAGACAGAAAGCTGCTTTCCAAAAATAATCAACATGCATTTTTCTTTTGCTTATCACCCTTTGTTTTTGCTCTTTTATGGACATTTATATGTAGAAACAAGTTTTACCTTCAGGAATAAAATGCTTACAATGCTAACCTTTTGGGGAGGTTTTTTTCTAGAAATAAAAAATGATATATATTTGAGAATATAAAGAACAATGTCATAAACATCGCCATGAAGTTTCCCTCAATAATTTCTCCTTTTATGTACTTCCCTGAATGCATTTCCATTTTCCAGGGGGTTTTTTTTGTCATAATGATCTGTTCTAATTAATCTACGAGGTTGTCGATACTCAGAGTTTGAATGAGATCATAAAATTATTATTATATCAGCATCAACACTGACATTACGCATTCAAAATATTTGTCTCCCATTGTGAAAAAAAAAATGAAATTACCGAATAGAGTCTGCGTTGCATCTAGCATTTATAAAAGAGTGCTAATCATATGCATGTTCATGGAAAGCTTGACAAATGAAAAATAGCACACTAATTTGACTAGTAAATCTATCAACTACCATCAATCACTCTGTTATTAATCATACAAGTAACGTCTTTATGTCTGCTCCAATTTTAAAACGTTTACTCATTGCCTAGTTCAGATATTGAGATATTTCTAAGCAGAGGAATGATTTAATAAGGAAGCAGAAGTATGACAGTTTATTGAATAAGTAGTGTCATCTTTACTTTATGGAAACCAGTCTATCACTCATCAGCCATCACTATGGGGTGTTTCCCTTCATTTTCATAACGATTGCTCTTGCACGATATTGTTCATGTGCATACACTGTAGGTACGGAGGCACATTGACAGGCGATCTGCAACTTGAATCTTGCAACCTCGGTTAAATAGTGCTTCCTAATTTACAAACTTTGCGACTTGGTCACAAATACATGGTTCACTTGACATTTATGTTGAGCATACTTCTCCACCCCAACTCTTCCGATGTGTCCCACATTTCAAATATCTTGCAAGGTCTCAAATTCATGGCACATATAATCTTTTGTTGAACGTACAATGTACTTCAAAGCTTCCATATGTGGTGATGGCTCTTGCAACTGTGCACATCTATGTATGAACTAGCTTGCTTCCTTTTCCTTTTTCAAATAAATTCAAAGACGACAAGTAAGGTCATATTTGGAACTTGAGTTCACACTATTATCATCTATTTTCATCTTTGATTACAATCATTTAAAGTGCTTCTACCGATATTTCACAATACTATTCGATTCAATTTCTAGTTTTCTTGTACAAAAATAACCCTTAGAAGCCATAGACCTGGGAATGTAGAAGACATAATTTGACAGAACAAAAATTTTACCATAAATTTCAAATCTTTTATAGAAAAACAGCATGGTTCACCAAAGGTTCAACTGCAAGCTTTAGAAGGTGTAGGATGAACTTTTAGTGACTGTTCATTTATTTGGGTGACAAAATCGAATAAATAATATGAAGAGTTCATTTGGAGGCATATCTCTATTGTAATTTCAATGAGTGATTGGTGTGTTGACAATACACATTCCTACGATTGTGATCAAAATAAGATCCATGGAACTCATATCTAGTCTTGTCAAATATTTCAGATTTTAAATGGCTGGTGATTCCGAGGCCAGCCTTTGGTCATAAACAGGATTTTTTGCATTGATACAAAAATATAAAAATGAATCAATGTAGAAAATGAGCTAAATGCCTGATCCATTCAACCACTCAAACAGTGAATGATATTCTGATTTTAATATAAAGGCAAATATATATTCAATGGATACCAAAATGACAAATATCATGGTCCATTTCCTTCTCACAATCAATGTTAATTTTTCAAGTATTTTTTCCAGTTGATTTCCAATAAATTTGTTTTTCTGACAGGTAGGTTAGGAACTATATTAACAAAGGGAGGGAGGTGAGTTGCTAAAAAGAAGATACATATTATAATATGAGTATCTCCACTATGCTGAGCTAATCTTTAATCAAATAATCCCTGGTGCTTTTACCATTTTTCATTTCTGGGAATGGAATGATTGCATAAAGGCACTACAATGTACTTTTATTCGAACAATACACAATTCTTCATGTAAGAAAACAAGGAATGGGTTGACTGAGCACATATTTCTTGTTTTCAGTTGGTTTGAGAATGGAAGGCAATAGAATGTAGGGGCAAACTTCATCAGACACTGAGCCTTAAAAGGAAACGCTCGAGACAGGTCATACAGTGAATGCACAGTGAATTTCAAGACCAGATCAAGAAACTTGTGAATAAAGGATGCAAAGTTTCTGATAGGGGAACAGGGATGTGCCATTTGGAACAAGAGAAGCAAAGTTCATAGCCCTGGACGTGAATTTTTGCATCCTCAGATCTTGGGTGTAAAGTTCATATTGCATGTGACAAATTTCGCATCCTGTGTCACAAACATCAAACCGTAGTCAAAAGACAGGGAAAATGACCTATGTTCAATGTACTTCAGGGCTTTAAGGCAGAAGAGAAGGATTTCTTCAGAAGTATTCATAGCAATAGATTGCATGTCCTAAAATAAGTCCTGGACAGCCCAAGAAAAGGCTGTAAAATGCCTACTCTTCTATTTCCACATAACAGATGATCTGTGTCTCTCATATTGGCCACAATTCACACAAGGTATTGTATTCCTACAAAAACCCACCCCTCTCCGTATACTTTCCAATCACAAAAATATAATCAAATGAACATTTCAATAGGAACGGAATGTGGGGTGATTCAAGCGTTTAGCTATAGTATACAGTGCTTCCATTTAAAGTTTATTGGCACTAAACATCTACTAATGCATATTTATTGGGTCAGTCACTGTTTGTTCTATTCCACAAAAATTGTTGTTGACTACTGACCTGGTCTTTCCTAGTAAATAGTGCTAAGGCCTACCTGTTACACTCTATCTTTGCTTTTGAACATTCACATTTTGAGTACTATATCACAAAAAGTTATACCTCATTTGCATTGTATATGGTCTCACATTACATAATGACATGTAAATGACACAAAATGACAAATATATGTACAATCTCTTACAGTTTACAGGAAACCTGTCAACTGTTTTGACAATAGGTTCATCTACCATAAATCTCCCAGAATCACTGGATCACACTGTGAGTTTGAGCTGATTATGCAAAGGAGCCAACCTCGACTAATGTTAGACCAGATTATCAAAATCTTTCATCTTTAGTGAAATTTATCAACCTATAATACTGCAAATATATTTGAGAGTACAAATGCCCATAGCTTTCTAGACATACACCCTACAGTTGGGCCTTGCATACCTTATGTTTCGAAGCAAGCTTGTATTCAATTTAGATCAATAGATTATAGTAACTAGCATTGGCCGACCACAAAAGTGTGTAATCTTATAGAATATAAAATATAGATTTACCATAGAGCTTGATCTTCTTGTTCTTCATCTCCGCCAACATGATCATATAACCGCCTATGTCCACCATCTTCTTTTCCTGATCGGCCTTCGATGGCGGCGAACTGGATTCGAGTGGGACACCCATCACTGATCGCAGCTTCCAAAGACTAACAAAAAG
Organism: Temnopleurus reevesii; assembly: GCA_036244855.1. Classification (NCBI taxonomy): domain Eukaryota; kingdom Metazoa; phylum Echinodermata; class Echinoidea; order Temnopleuroida; family Temnopleuridae; genus Temnopleurus; species Temnopleurus reevesii. The sequence goes on from BQKZ01009275.1 coordinate 21,814, forward strand.
TGGATTCCAAGATTATCAGATTCCCATTAAAGGGAAGGAAGGAATGTTCATTGTCCGAACGTCAAAAGAACGACAAAGGGAGGGAAGATTAGACAGTTGAAGATGTCCTTTCCTGGTGCTCGAATAAACAAGAAGTATCTGATTGTTGCGGCTGAGGAAATCAAATTATACACAGGTGTATATTTAGTACAAATTATTGTTGGATCAAATCCAAGACGTTCGAATAACTGCACTATTAAACAATATGAGCAGTGACTGACTTTCACACGAGTTCAAATGGATTCATTATATCAACAATATTTGAAGAAATAAATTTCACAAATGATGTAGGGTAAATTAAGTCAAATCGTCTGCCCGGATAAGAGTGTGCAAAAATGATGATTTCTTCACTCAGAAGAGGAAAAGTAGGATCGTGTTGCACATTAAAAGCATGCAGATATTTCTAGACGAACACTGAGATGCAGTGATGAAATTTCAGACTTTGAAGGCAGCATTCCTCATCTTGAAGACAAATTTAAAATTCTCCGAGCTGAGACGTGGAATTATTCCTCAGGAAATTAATCAGAGAGTGCTTCATGGGATGAGGCTCCTCCATCCCATTATGGATAGATCACCAGCTGCGGGTTGAGAACCGCACGAAGGTCTCCACCAAAATTAAAAATGTAATTCGAGGAAACAATTATTTTGCTGTTATCCAGCCTTGTAGTTGCATCGTTAATATTGATTCTTGCCCTAGATCAACTTGGAAGTGAAGCACGTCTTTCAAGGCACGACTGACCACCATCCGTCCGTCCTTCGGTAAACGACGAGTTTCGCACAGTGCTCCAAAGGGAGTAATCTTGTTTATAACTTGATAATGAATCTTGAGCAAATAGTGCTTATCTCTCAAGCAAATACAAGCCTCAATGTCTTCCTCCTCATCAGCTGTATTTCTCGTCTTCTCGATTGTTACCAATTATTTAGACAAGAAAAACAAAACTGTCTTGTCAAGTTTCCTCTGATATTGGTATTTATGTCTTGCTGAGATGACCATCTACAGTGTTTTTTAGTTTTGATGATGACTTCCATCACATTCCCCCACAGTGGGTGATGAGAGGGTGGATGCTATCATGAATCTTGATCAGGTTATGGTTCACTACCACCAACTGCTGTGTAGAATCTCTAAATTATGTATCACATCCCACCCTGGACTGAGAGTTGAAGTGTCAACGATGACAGTTAATTTCTCACTTTTGAAAGGATCCAAAAGAATAGCTGAGTGACCTGTTTAACGACGGCTTTTAATAGTCCTCCACTTACAGGGGTGATGAACTGGCAGAGCATAAACAGCGAGTGATCGAGAGAGAGAGGTCCTGGGATGTGCAACGCATTCATCCACCTCACTGGAGCATGCACACAAAAGCCTTTCCCCATTTACAAGCCCCTCCCACTTATCAGGGTTGCGCTGGAAAGATTCTAGCTGACTAGGCTGGGATGTGTATGTACAGGTGGCAGTGAGTACAGAGATCTAACAGGCTTAGGTGCTGTTTACTTCAAAGGATATTCCTGATGGGATTAAGATATTCATAATCATGTCACGTGTATAATACTTCCTAAAGCGTGCTCAGTAAATAAAAGCCAACATGTATAATAAAAGACATGTTTTATAGAGAAATTACAGTAGGTGCAAGGATAGAAACTATTTTCAAACTAGATTTGACCTGAGCAGTGTGATGTCAAAATACCTGAAACCTACACAGAATACATTTGCCTCCAGTGCTCCACCAAAAAAAAATGTAAACCCCCCCCCTAAATAATAGACATTCATAAATGTGAATATAAAAAATGACTACCACTCAACCCC
>BQKZ01009278.1:0-23606 GCA_036244855.1 Temnopleurus reevesii
AATAGACAATGTCAGATTCTGGCAAAGAATTTCTCTGCGACCAGAACTGCTATAGCAAGGCGAGAAAAAACGTTCTGGTCAGATGTTTTGTTTCAAATGCAAAGGTAAACCCGTCTTGAAAGCGAATTTGCAAAGCTAATTGTTTGTCTTTAGACAGATCTATTCTCCTTCTGTAGAGAAGCTCAAGTATAAGAAAATAAACACAAAAATGAGACACAAAATAGTGTTTTGTTTGATAAACCTGTTCGTATATCTGCGCACAACTCTACGAATTATTGGTATCCTTTCTCAAGTGCAATTCAGCATCAGGAGTTATCATTGAGTGCAGGAAAGGGTGACGAGTCGTGCGTAACTCGATTTATGAAAAGCTTTATGAAACGCAACCCTGAGTAGTATTTCTATTTTTGATAAATACTTTGTGAATGGATTAAAACAATGGTGCCAATCTATTTTTAGATATTTGCTGCATAAAATTGAGCAAGCAGTAGATATATTTTAATTGAAAAAAATGATATGAGACATAGCCATCCATGCTCAGTGCTACTTCATCATGTCAACATTTTTTGATAGTTCGTCGATCAAAAAATGCACTGGAACTTTTATCCTCGTGATTCGGACGCTGCCACGCAACCCGCCTAATCAAGTTAAAGCGGAAATATACTGGCACGTTAAAAATAACGAGTAGCTTGTTAGCAGCACTTAACGAACAAAATAATCCATATTCTCTTATTAATGAAATCACAGACGTTGCAATACTTTAAAAGGTTATCGATTTTGGGTTGCGTAATACGGTATCCTCAATAATGCTTATTACGGTGTCGTTAAGTGTTCAAACAGCGAGGTGCAAAACCGATCGAACGACAAAATCTGCGCCCTGATTTTTTTCCAAGTCACGTGATTCCGCGCGAACCAGCTCTTCATCAGCAAAAGTTCTACCACCATTAATATTTTCACGCTGAGCAAGTACAAAATGTCTAGCAAATGAGTGTTTTTACATTAAATTACATTTTCTGACAGAAATTATAAACGTTTGGAAGAAAGAAAAAAATTAGCACGATGGATTGTTTGAGGTCAAGATGTTTTCTTTTGGCAGCTTTCATGATATTCGTTTTCACATTAACGGGTAAGTATTGCATTCATGTTTTTACCAATGAAAATATGGACGTTCAAATTTTATTATTTCTGTATCACAGTTACATATTTATTATATGGAGCTAGTGAATGGTATTGTGCTTTTTTAATTTGATACACTGATATTCACATGATTACCGAGCAGCCACAATGCTTCAATCAGACAATGCTTTTAGCAGCGTATTTCTATTACCGACTATTACCGACTTATTTGACTAACGTATCTCGACGATCTAGAGAACGAAGGCACGACGCATTTGGCGAAAACGCTGGCGAACGTCGTCATACGTCGAGTACGTAAAGCAATTTAATTTAATGTTTTGTATTTGTCATGTGCAGCTGAATTACGATGTCGTATGTCGTAAATGCTCAAAAACTTTCGACGTATTTTTGCATTTTAATATTTTAACAATGTTTACATCTTGTTTTCTGTTGGTTTTATGCGTGTGTGTATGGTCATGTAGTTATGTGTGTTTATGTGTGCATTTGTGTCGAAAACACAAAGTGTGTATGTGTGTGCGTGTGAGCGAGTGAATGTGTGTGTTTTGATGTTAGAAAGTGTATGTGTTTGTTTGTGAGCTTTGATGCAAAGAAGTTCATGTAAGGAAGTGTGTGTGTGTGTGTGTGTGTTTGTGTTTTTTTTTTTTATATGTATGTTTTGATTTAAAGGGAACCAACCCCTGGGATTATCATGCTCTCCTTGAATGAGGAATAATCAGATGAACAACCTGTGAAAATTTGAGCAAAATCGGACAACCCGTTCAAAAGTTATGACTTTTCAAAATCACAGAGATAGGACGATCCCTACCGCTCATGGGGATCCGTGCGATCGGCAAATTCGACGGAATCCGTGACGTCATGTCGGACAACTTCTCATTCACTCTGTATACAAATTTTCACATTTTCTCCTTTTTTCGGTTTTTTTTTTCGATTAGGGTGTAGCATTTCTGTATTGATTCTGCATGTATCTTGAGAAGAATGATTTTGCAACCTTACTCTAAATTTTACATTAATCCATTTTTAAAAATTATATGTACAAAGTGAATGACATGACGTCACAGATTCCTTTGAATTTGCAGATCGCACGGATCCCCATGAGCGATAGAAATCGTCATATATCAGTGACTTTGAAAATTCATAACTTTTGAACGGGTTGTCCGATTTTGCACAAATGTTCACAGTTTGTTCATCTGAGTTTTCTTCGTTAAATGAGAGCCCGATAATTCCAAAGGCTGGTTCATCTCATATTTGTTGTAGGCACTGAAGCCGAGATGATGATGACGATGTCCAACACGACAACGGCAATGAGAGCGTCATCGAACACGGAGAATCGTCTCGTTGAATCCCTGCTCTCGGAATACAGTCGCTATGTTCGCCCGGTGTTCAACGAGTCCACCATCGTCTACGTGTATTATCATATGAGGCTGTCCAGAATCCTACAAATTGTAAGAAAATAATAAATTTTGATCATTTAATGGGGAACCCAAACCCTGGAACTGATATCAGTGGATTAAGAAAATCGCAATGAACAAACTGAACATTTTAAAAAAATCAGATAATCTGTTAAAAAGTTAAATTTTTTCAAATTCTCACTGATATTAAAATACCTGCCCCTGGTGTGGATCAATTCGATCAAGACTTTTGTCGGAGAACTCTTATTCATTCTGAATGCCTGATTTCACATTTATTTCTTCTTTTTATTCAGAAAAGTTGACAAAATGCTGATTTGTTTTTGTTTGAGTTAAACATGTCTTTATCAATTTTAAATGTCATTGGTAAAACGTCATTGCTAAGTAGGAATTAGGGAGCTCAGGTACAATACTCATTCATTCTGAGAGTTCGGCTTCTTCATTCAGGAGCGTACCTAGGACTGCAAATGGACGGGAGGAATATGTTTAAAATACCTCACAATTACCCCCCCCCTTCCATGATTAGGAATAAATGAATAAACGAATCAATAATGATAGTAAGTCAATTAAGATAAACTTTAAAAATATTTTTCTATCCTCCCTCCCCCCTTTCTTTCAAATTATTACGGGGGCCCTCCGCCCCGCCCCTCCGCGAACAAGCGCTTGCACTTAAATTGTGATGTATAAATAGTTTTATAAATCAGATATGAGATAGATATATATGAATTAAAAATTCTAAACAGCGGAAGAAAGTGTAGTTTTAGATATAAATCTCTGATGTAAAGTCACAATTTTAATGGTCTGCGTTTATCTCCTTGACCCCCTCTCCCCCTCCCTTCCCCATACAGGACGAGAGGAATCAAATCCTCATCACTGCAATGTGGCTAGAACAGGTACGATATTACATCTTTATATCATCTTTTCATCATCTTTATAGTATTACAGTATCCATCTGTAGTTGTTTATAAAACCTAGTTGAAAACTCATTTATATCTTGAAGCTTTTCAATAATATCTTGTACCTTTATACATTATTTTAGTGACAATATCCACAGACCCTAACATCACAGTGCAGTAGAGTATATCCATAGTGACTGCGCTATATAGATTATCTAATTATTATTATTATTATTATATACTAGTATTTATACAAACATAATTTTACAGCTACGACAGTTTAATGGAAGCTTATAGGGGCAGTGTGAAAGCCAATTCGTTCAGGTCACCTTCTCGCCTTCTTGTCTTAAATAAGACACGAAGACGAGTCTGTGCAAGTCAATTTCCCGCATTCTCGTCATAGAAAAGGCGCCACGGCGTATTGAAAAGCTCGCCTTCGCGCTGCACGTTTGAGCTTCCGTTGGACTGTTGTAGTTCCTGAAACTTTAAAGTTTTGGCTCTAAGTAACACGATATAAAGTATTTTCGAAAAGTTAAGTCGAACGCAATTTCAATGCTCTTTTGTAATGCTATTGAAATCGGTACCGGCTTGTCATTGTTGTCTCCGCACAGTTGAATACACGGCGTACGGACCTATTGTCTGCGTTCCAGTTAACTTTTCGGAAATAGTTTATATCGTGTGAAGTGTGAATATAACTATCAATTGTTAGAAGGCAAATGTCAGACTATTATGAATGTAAGACCATCAAATTAATTTGTTTGTTTGTTTGTTTTATTTCCGTCATAAAAGATAACACAACAACTACAAAAAATGGAAATGTACACAACATCCGGAAGAAATAAAGATTATACATACATCATAAGAAAATTGCAAAAATTACTCGATTAAAAAGCATGGCAAGCAGCAAAATTATAATATATATATGAATAAAAGAAATTAAAAGACGAGAGTGGAGAGAGACGGGTGGACAACCCAATATCAGTTGCACTGCAAATAAGTACAGTTGGTTTTCCTTGGGGACCAGAAACAGAAAATGAGCGAGTAAAAGAGGAAATGATTTTTTAATGTCATTCCTCATACATGTTTTGCTTGAAATTAATGACATTAGTCACCCTCTATTACCCTTTCAAAATGTTCCAAAACAGTAATCTATTTTATTATATCATTTTTATCAACAGAGCTGGATAGATGAGTACCTCACTTGGGATCCTAATGAGTATGACAACATCACTTCTGTCCACATCCCAACGACTATGATCTGGATACCGGATACAGTGCTTTATGAGAGGTATGTTGAACGAAAATTTAGGTTATTAGTAACTTATTCAAAACAATTTAGTAACATTTACGTATTTCAAAGAACGCTAGCGTTACACTAAACAGAACGTGCGGTCAGTGAATGAAGAAATATAAAATGGACAAGCTCAAAAAACTTGAACACAAATGGATGATTCGTTCAAAAGTAATGGATTTTCAAAGCTTTGATTTCCAGCTATGTTGAGAAGAAACTCAAACAACGGAACAGTCTTCTTGCCGGTTCCGACAACCCTGAAGCCTTTGAATCTGCTTTTGCACGTCAAATTAATGTCGGGAAAATGATAATTTGAATACAATTTTTCGTTATTAACAGCGCTGATGTTGACAAGGAACTCGGCAATGACGTAATGCTAACTAACGCTAAGGTGTTTCACAACGGAACGGTCTTCTGGCAGGCCCCAGCTATCTTCAAGAGCTCTTGCAGTCTCAGTGTCACATACTTTCCATTCGACCAACACAGCTGTAAACTCCAGTTTGGGCCTTGGGCCTATCTCGGCAACGAGGTCATAATGAAAAAGCAAGCAGGTAAACGGCGCTGATTCTTTCATTCTTAGATTACTTTTGGTTGTGTTGTTTTGTTTTTGCTGATAATATTGCTAAAATATATCATGAAATATTAGAAACAATTTGTTTGCAGCCAAATTATATAGCTACTGCGAGCAGAGGAAAATCATATGTTAAAATAAAACAATATTATAATGCACTCACCGGTTATGTAGGGCACAATGATGATGATGATGATGATGATGATGATGATGATGATGATGATGAATGATGATGATGATGATGATGATGATGATGATGATGATGATGATGATGATGATGATGGTGATGATGATGATGATGATGACAATGATGATGATGAAGATGATTGATTGATAATGATGGTGATGTTGTACGTTACTGTTGCTACTGCTTATGATTATAATGATGATAGTGATGTAAATAATGATGGTGGTCATGATGCTGATGATGACGATGTTGCTTTTGTTGTAAATGATGATAATAATGATGATAGTTATGGCGATGGTGGTGGTGATGATGATGATGATGATGATGATTATGATGATAATTTTGATGCTGTTGAATTAATCATACAGCGTCACTCTATAATCGACTCTTCAATGTGCGCATGATGCCTCTAAAAACATAAAACAAAGCGATTTCCCGTACCTAATTTCCTAATTTATTTCGAATATTTTCCTTTCACAGATTCCGGCGACTTCTCTCAGCTGAGCCCCAACGGGCAGTGGCGCCTCCTCGGGATGCCAGTCGAGGAGAACCTCATCAAATACGGCTGCTGCCCGATCCCTTTCTCCGACGTCACCTATTTTATCAACCTCAAACGAAAATCTCTCTTCTACGTCTTCAATCTGCTCTTCCCATCCGTCTTCATGTCCCTTGTGTCACTGTTGAGTTTCTATCTGCCTCCGGACTCTGGAGAAAAAGTTGGTCTCAACATCACCAGTCTTCTCTCGCTCGTATTCTTCCTCCTGCTTGGCGCCCAGCTCCTCCCGCCGACTTCGGACTCCATCTCATACCTCGGTGAGCTTTAATATCAAAGTATCACCATGAACATGATTGACGAAGAAATAAGTCATAATATGGCCGAGAAATGTGACTGTTAGATTATTTCACTTTTTAGCCTGCGTCGGCCCAGCATTTTTCAAATATAAAAAATACTCCCTCATTGCTTAAAGACGCGAGTCATACGGTAGACCGACGCTCGGTGTACGCTCCAAGACGAACGTCAGTCCACCGTCTGATGAGCGTCTGATGCGCTTGGGGAATGTTTTCAATTTAAAAAAAAAGGCTAGGCCGCCACAGGATAAAAACGCAAAGGGGTGAGTCTGCCTTAATATGGTGAATTTAATATTGATCAAATGCTTTTTTTTTTTTAATATACATGGAAGTATCATCTGGAGTAAAATTAATCACAAGAAGAATATAACCTATAGTCCTTTAAATTTGTTTTTTTTTTGGGGGGGGGGGCGTTTGGTTGTCCATTTCAGGACGCTTTACCAGGCCCATGTCTGCTCTGGAGGTGGGAAAGAGCCGCTGTTTATGGAGACAAAATAATTTATCAATGCCATCGTTTAAAAAAAAGACTGACTAACTGTACAGCAACTATTCAATTTTGACGGTTTCTATTCACTGCACCAATGTTAAGTCAAGCTGTTGATTAAGCGTCCAAGAATGGCTGGAGAAAAAAAATCTCTTTACCATAAGCTACCAGTTAACATACACATAGATCAGTTCTCTTGACGACATTTCACACCCCCTTTCTGTTCTTCTTTTAGGCAAGCTCTTCTCAACCATCATCGCCATCATGTCGCTCGAGACAGCCATCTCCGTCATCATCCTGCGCCTCTACCATCTCCACCTGCCCTATCCTCCCCCAGCCTGGGCCCGATGGCTCATCCTCGACAAGGCCGCCAGGGTCCTCCGTCTTAAGGTAGGTGGAATCGTGAAACATGAGAGAGCAGGCTTCATTGAGTCCCCAAAAATGCGTGCAGCTATGTTGGTAAAATTTCATGTTCTGATGATATGAATTTTGTTCTTGAAATTAGAAAATAAGACACTGATATTTTCAGTTGAAAAGCGAATATCATTTGCTGCAACCTCAAAATCTGGGCTTCTGTAGAAGACGGGACGTCCGCCTCCAAAGTATTAAAATTATATTCAACGATACTTGATTCGTACACAAAAGATTCTTTCATTGTTTTTGTAATATAAGGAAAAAAATACTCTAAATTTAATTGAATAGAATTTTAAATTGAGATTTTCGGAAAAGGGCTATTTTTACTCCTGTTAATTCTCATTCTGAGCTTTTAACTTTCTCGCGTGCGTTCTGACTCTCGCTTTTAAACTAGTGGGTTCGGTTTAAAACACACGTAAGGCGTTCATCTCATTCATTAATTCATCCACTTTGTGCTGCAAGCAACCCAGGTGAGGTGAATGGGTACCTTGCAGGAATATATCTGCCTAGACTGCTTGAGAGCTGGTGACGATTATCTAAAGCCAATGTAATGATTAAAGCGCCTTGGGTACTCCTAAGTATGGATACGTGCGTCATATAAAATGATTCTTTTATCATTATCAATGTTATCATATAATCATTGTTGTTATTACGAATATTATTATTATCCTCGTCATCATCATACAGGGTTGGCACCACGAGTACACGGACGACGGCGCGCTCGCCCGCGACCTCAAGGACTGCCAGGCGAGCGGCGACCCGTTTGAGTTCGACAACAGGAAGAACTCGATGGAGACCCGGGCGATGGGGGATAGCCTCCTGCAGAAGCTGGACATGAGCCCCGGGGACAGCCCCGTCTCCAACCCGAAGGAGAAACAGTCGAGCGAGGACTCCGATTACGGAAGCGAGGTGAGAGAATGGAGTGACGTCACAACAAGTTAGTTTTTGTTGTTGTTGTTGGTGGTGGTGGTGGTGGTGGTGGTGGTGGTGGTGGTGTTGGGCGTTCGGTTTTTATTCAAATCGAGGAATGTTTCTTCATATAGTTATTTCTTTCATTTAAAGCGGTGTTTGTCAAATTCGTCACCGAGTTTACGCACCAGCCTATTAACGAGGGGTGATTGAATGAGCCAGTAGAAGCAATTCAATACAAACATGCTATCAAAATAAGATGAATTCAAGTGGTATGCCATTGTATTTGATGCTATGTCGGTGTTTCTACTTGTTCAAACAGTACCCCCGTAGTTACAGGCCGGTTCATAAAAAGGCTGACGAATTGTTGCATTTGAGCAGTGTCGGTCATTATTGTACAATGACGAAAGAGAAAGCACACGGTTTTAACGTAATCGATTCCAAGTTCAATAAACCATGTTTATTGTAATTGAGCTGCATGAGGGTCTACACGAGAAAGCAAAGAAATTTGTCTCTTCGTCGAGTACAAATGGGTGTGTGTGTGTTGAACCAATAATAGATTTAATAATTTTGAAAAAATAATGGTCCAATATGGATCATTCGGGCACCCTTTCCCGAATGTAAAAGTACGCAGAAATAAATTTACTAACGAACTTTGCAGTTTTCTATCTGAACGATGGATATCAGACAATGAACCTAAATAAAACAAGCAAAACAAAAAAAAATATTTAATCTATTAGTATCGGGCTTAATGTTTTGGGCCTGTGTTTTATTCTTTTGTCAAAGAATGGAAAGTAATTTAGATTAAAGAAAAAACTAATGTTATAGTAAACTCACAACTCCCTGGTAGTAGGGTAAGTTCTGTTTCATCTTTTTCTTCGATTCATTATCACTAAATCCCTCGCTTCGTTGTCCTCCCTTTCCTTCCTAATTCTTCCAGGCCAATGACGAAAGCATGGGGTCATCGATCATGCGCATTGGCAACTACCTGCGCAGACTGATGAACATTTCTCGGAAGAAGGAGGCCCTGTCAGCCATACAGCAGCAGTGGATAGATCTGTGCCTCATTCTCGATCGGGTCTTGCTCCTCATGAACGCGACAGCCCTCTTCCTGGGTTGTACCTGCATTCTGGTCATCATGTCATCACCAGGATCGCAAGAAGAATTATAAGCTGCTTTTGGTTCATCTTACATAGATTGCCATGGATAGAAGTGCCCCAATTACGTCATCAAATTGGCAATATATCTGAACATTTTCACAGATTCCATGCGCGCACCTAGGATTGTTATACCCCTGGGGCTAAGCACAAATTTTGGTGCCCCACCAGAGGGCTGAGGAAAGCTGACCAGCAAAAAAAAGGGTCATCACCTAAATTAGCGGCCCCCTATCAGCAATTCGGCGCCACCTTTTGAGCAATTTTAAGGCCTTTTGCAGTCAAATTTGGCGCTCCCCTAGCTATGACCCGGGGCCCCAAAGCCCCCCCCCCCCCCCGCGGTGCGCGCATGGATTTGCCCGTTGTTTCACATCCTTAAAAATTCATGTTCTGACCAATATAAGATCTATCACATCTTATTATAGATATATTAGCTCATAGTGCTAAGCTTGAATTTGATTTTATTTTACTGGCTGATTATATGAAATGTTTGTTACCTCGCATGTCTTGTCGGCATGTTATTTTCTCCTTTGAACATTAAGTTTGTCACTACACAATTGTAACTAATTAAACTCTTGATTTTACGATGCATATTTGATATCGTTTCACCAAGTATATGTCAATGTAATTTGAGGAATGTGATCGTTTTTTGAAATGCAATACTTTTCGATCATCTACAACAAAACATCTCATCATCACAAAAGCTTCATAAACAAAAAAGAAAAGAGTTGCAGAAACGGGACGAGCAAACAAAGACAATTTATTTCTAATGTGGAACCTAACTTTCCCTTCAAATATATAAACAAAACAAAACCGAGCGCTATGAATTAATTGTACTGTTCTTTTTTAATTACACTTTTACAAAGCATTTTAATGAAATATTGCAAAAAAGCTCTAGAAAAGAATTGATGTAGAAGGTGGTACTTTTACACTTAAGATTGTTGTGGTTTTATGTGACATATTGAAACGTTTTTGTAATATTTGTACAGATTTAATATAAAAAGGGATGAGTTGTTGATTCAGAATATGAAAATCTTTTCGGTGTCTAACTGCACATTTATATTCTATAAATATTATTGATAATGTTATACGCATTGTATAGAGCTGGAACGTCGTTCGATACCAAATAAATAGCACATTATGCGACAGAAAATAAAATAAACTGTGTTGTTGCCTTGTATGATTGAGTGAGGGTGTGTGATGTCATGAAAATTGATATGTGAAAGTGTGAATGTACTATGTGTAGACGTGCATTTGACTGTGTGTTAGAACGTGTAGGTTCGTGTGTAGATGTGTGTGTGTATGCGTGTGTGTGTGTGTGTGTGTGTGTGTGTGTGTGTGTGTGTGTGTGTGTGTGTGTTTGATTGAGAGAGCAGAAATACAGAGGGATGAAAGAAATAGAGAGAAAAAAAGGAACTGCAATCTAAGAAATAAGTGCAAATAAGAAATGTGTCTCATTTTTTACTTGCCCCAAAAAACCCTAAAAAGCACTTACCTAAGCATGTAGCACTAAGAAGGTTTAGAACAATAATCCTAATGAGGAAACTTTTTGGGAACCTTAATGATTCCATGCATAATAATGAATATGGATCTATAATTAAGAACCTTAATTTTAAGAGTGTATGAGCTAGGCTTTTTTATGACTTATGATCGGGTAAAAGGGAGTAAAATTATGATGAGGATAATGATGATGATGATGATGATGATGATGATGATGATGATGATGATGATGATGATGATGATGGTAATGATGATGATTATGATAAGGACTTTGATAAGGATGATATTGAAGAAGAAGAGCATGATGATGGTGATTGTCATAACAAGGATGTTGATGAAGATGATAACGACGATTGTGATAATAATGATGATAATGACGGCGATGATAATGTTGATGATAATGATTTTAATGGTGATAAAAATGATGTTAATTAAGATGATGATGAAAATGATGATTATGATGATGATGATTATGAATAGTAATGACGACACCGCATAACCGCGGAAACATCTTGCGAGGTTGAGGGGCTGAGGCTGGAGTAATAATCTATTATAGCTTTTTCGCATTGTCACGTTTGCAAAAAAAAAAGTGGGGGTTGCAACCCTTAGCTCCTTTAATTTCCCGTCTTTGCCCTGTAGACAAAGTTTTACTTCTCTCTTCAAATAAGATATTGACAAATGATTTTGCGTGCATTTTGGGATGATCCCTTGTTGATCCCTTATCTACTTTTTTTTGTAAAAGGAACAAAATGTGAAATTTTGTGAAAAAAAGTGAATGGAGAGTTCTTCATGTTGGCAGCCATTTTTGTTTATGTATGATGGCCATTGAAGGATCCCATCAGGGGTGGAAATCAAAACTTTAAAAACTCATAACTTTTGAATGGATTGTCCGATTTTGCTCAAATTTTCACAGTTTGATCATTGTATATTTCTTCACCCGCTGAAAGAACATCAATGTCTGGGTGAAGTTCCCCTTTAATTTGCCCGGATTCGGGGGTATCTGGAATACCATTCAAACTACATAGGCTCGATTAATAAAATCGTATTTGAATTTACCAATCATCTGCGATGGAGATTTCTAGTCATGTTTGCACTCTCAACAAATTTAAAAATATGAGTTAGAAAATACATTGACTAATAGGTGAAATCTTCACCTGAGTAAAACTAATATTCAAGTATATTTGTTATCACTTTACCTGTTGCCTTTGACTGTAGGCATTACAGAATATATTAAATAGGTGGTAAAAGATTGACTAGTTACAACCAGCTGACTAATAGTTTGTCAACATGTTCGTACGCATTATGTAAATTCGTTCGCGAGCATCACTTTTCCTGTTCTCTTGCATCAGCAACCTTTTACATTTTGGGTGTGGTATGGTGACCCTTGGTACCATAATTAACCACTCTTCGATAATTTGCATTTGGCGTAATGATCATGGAGTCCTTTCATATCGATTCTAGAATGGGAAAGCGACGCTGACCATCTGTTATGGCAAACTAGACTGATTATCTTACCATAACCTAAAACTTATAGAGCAGTTCATTAGTGTATTCCTTTAAAGCCCAAGTACAGTTTTGGTAAAGATTTATGAATATGAATTTTACGGGATGTTTATCATCAGATACATATTTTATACACATTTCGATGCCAAAGCATGGTTTTCACGAACTGATTATGTTTTTAAATTTTGAATATGACCGTTAAATCATATTTAATGAGCTCTCTATTGGTAATAACAACATTTTATTTTTAATGGGTATATGCAAGGTTATTTCAGAGATTTGACCAAAGAATGGTAAAGAGGTATACACGAAAATTGAATTCTGAAATTTTCATCAAATTCTGTGCCGGGAAGGTGCTATTTACCCGAGGCTAACAAAATTTTGCAAATTTTAGGTCATGGCTTCACCACATTCACTTTTCAAAAAAAAAAAAATGTTCATGTATTTATAGGGACGAAAATATGTGCTTTTGCCAAACCTTTACTTGGGCTCACACCTTTATTTGCATTTTTAGCCTGCGTCGTATACCTGCGTCGTATAAACGTGTTTAAAAAAAAACACTCCAATAAAATCCAAATTTAATTAGTTAGATACGCACAAAGACGGAGATCATACGGTGGACTGATCAGCATACGCTCCTTGAGCGCAAGCCAAACGTCTTATCCGCGTACACTGTGCGCACAGTGAGAGTTTTCAATTTACAAAAAAACGCTAAGCCGACGCAGGCTACAAACTTTAAGGCCTAATGCATCCCTTAGCGGACCAGGTTTTCGGTATTGCACACCGTATGACAAACCAGTGCCTATAATTGATCGCTTAGCATATGGCATGGCAAGATTGCTCTTATTTTGTTCAAGTAAATAAATACTCATTGAAAAAAAATAATAAAAAAACATTTAAAAATAAAAAAATAAATAAAAACCCATTCACTCATAAAAAGAAAAATAGAAAATACTGGGAGCAAAACCTTAGAATAGCCAAGCTTGCATTTGTTAAAAACCTGTCAAACTAATGTTATAGTCGATCGACACCTTTTCATAAATATATGAATACTATTTTGTTTAGTAAGCTGGTGTTTAGTGTTTAAAAAAAACAAAATTACACCGAGCTTTATCGTGTTGTTCTAATATTGTGAAAAATAAAAGATGTTTCTACCACACATTATCAATACGTCATATTCAATATAGGATTTCCCGGTCAAAATCGGAATAATGGCATAGCATTTAATTTTCTTTTATTTCAAATTCGTCATATTCCGTGACCTCCGGGATATCACTGGTTTAAATTCCTTTTTCTTGCTTATGAATCCATGATGATTTCATTTGAATGCGTGGTAGTTTCATTCTAATTGATGATAATTTGCCTTTTTTGTGAAGCGGTCGTTATATTAAGCACACATCCGTTCTCCGTCTTTCGGCAGCATGACTTTATCGATCGAATTCATTTCTAGTATATCAAATTAGCACATTTTGCATTTTAATTTGCTCTAGGGCGTTTTCAGTGCTCATAATATTTTCTCTTTATTTGTTTATTTTCTTTTATCGACAAAATTCTTTTTATTTACTTTTTATAAAATCTTTGGTCAATTTTCTTCTCTCTTTATTTTTCGTATGAATTCATACTATACAATGATCAGTGCAAGGCCTTCCAATGATGATCAACTTAAGAATGAGATTAACCTTTACTTATCAATTAGTATAAGCATATAGAATGAAAGTAATTAAAATGATGTATATAACTGTCTATATTGTGATTCATCTGATTTATATTCATCGTGGGTGACGGGGAAGGAAAGAGTTACATAAAATGAGTGGAGCTTGGAACATGAGTCTGTAAAATTGAGTCTTTAGCCATCAATCTGCTGTCGGTCCAAAACTGTACAAAGAAGCTATTTTTTTTTAAAAATTCCCTAGATTGTAAAACACTTACCATGCATTCCCTTGTATTACTCTCAGAAAAAGAATTCCAGCCGCTAAATTTAAAAGCTAGAAATGACGCTCCGATGATCCCTAACTATTTTGAATGCTAAGTGACTAGTTTCTCAATCGAATGAAGACCTCACAAATATTCGACAAACGTCGCAAATATGATGATAAAATAAAAAAAATTGAATGACAATTTGCACGGCAAAAACGATCTACGCTAATTCAAATTCAAAAAGTATTGATTCCAATGAAAATCCTGTGAATTTGGCCGGAAAATCCTATATTACAAACTCTCTCTCTCTCTCTCTCTCTCTCCCTCTCTCTCTCTCTCTCCTTCCCCCTCTCTCTCTTTCTAGTACACTGTGTGGTTTATGTTGCACTCCTATAGGTTTGCCTTTTATCTAGTTCCAAAATTGATTTATCACTCAGATAAAATATCGCTTTTTAAATGAATTTTTATTATTTAATGAATTGTGTCATTTACAATGAAGGTCATTAAATGATACCGTATGTTAAGAAAAGTACAATTCCCTAGGTATTGAGGATTAAACAATTAAAGACTGAAGCAACCTGCCAATTGCCAAAGAATTCATTACACAGTGGAACCATTAAAATCAATACTCCTTAATATAATAGAAAATAAAAGCAAGAAACATCACATAATTATTTTTGGTCATATAAAAAAAACCAAATGAGGTAAGGAGAGTGCTGCGACAAAATGAAAACCAAATAATTGTACCGTGTTTTGAACCTGTACAACGCATAGTCAACCCAACTTCTTTTTTTTTTAAAGGGGACTACACTCAGACATTAAATTGCTATCATTAAATGCAGAAAAATGAGATGAACAAACTGTGAAGACTTGAGCAAAATCGGATAATCCATTCAAAAGTTATGAATTTTCAAAGTTTTGATTCACCATCCTCATGGGCTCCTTAAATTGGCGAACGTACAGGCACAAAATGGCTGCCAACATGGAGAACTCTCCATTCATTATGTACACAAAATTTCACATTTTCCTCTTTTTCCAGAAAAGTAGACAAAATTTTCTTCGGTTAAATATATCATAGCCACATCAATTCTGCAAGCATTCCAGAGAGAATGGTGTTAATTCCTCATCAGAAATATGATATTGATTCATTTCCAATAAATTTATATATACAAAGTGAATGAAGAGTTCTCCATGTATGACATCACAGATTATGCTAATTGGCTATACGTTGCCAATTCAAGGATGCCCAGCACATGTGCAAATGATAACTTTGAAAATTCATAACTTTTGAACGGATTATCTGATTTTGCTCAAATTTTCACAGTTTGTTCATATGATTTTTCTTCATTTACTGACCGTACATTATTGTCTGGGTGTAATTCCCCTTTAATAGAAAGTAGGTATATATGTCATTATTTCATATTGTCAGCTATCTTTAGTTTCAAAGTTATCTAGCGAGTCGCATACATTTAAACATATGTTGCAAAAGTTCGGTTAAAGAACTTTGATTCTATTCGAAATATACAATGTAAGGTTAATGATAAATAATCCATTTTTTCAAATCATCAATTAACGAAAATATAAATCATCTTCACTGAACTAAACACAAGGAGCAAATATTTCCCCTAATACTTGAAACTAGCAATACTATTTAACGGGCGAGTGTCCATGAGGATAATTCACAGTTATTGTTTATCAGCAATCAACTATCATTTATGACTAATGACAAGTGACATATTTTTTCATGTGTGTGCTCAATGATGCATAAAATGTGGGATTATGCTTAATTTTGTGCACACGCTCGCCAGATATAATCGATAAACATTACCTCTCAATTGTGTTACTGGATACTGCCCCGTTAAAAGGTTATGGCAGTTTTAGTTACGGGGGTAGTCGTTTTGGTCGTGTTTACTTAAGCATAAGATGTGCTACATAGTGATGTAAAACATCAAAATCCAAATAATTTATTTACATAAAATTGTCAGGTTTTAAGTACACTTAGAATATACAAAGCATAGACAAAATTCAATCAATAAAAAGTCGATCAAAGTAGGCAATCTTTGACTAAAATTATGTTATCCATCATATCATTATTTTGAAATACATTCAATATTTATATCATCATTGAGTTATAAGATTATTAACCAATTGATGCACATATACCTGTGCAACACAATATTCGTTATGAAATATTATTTTGAATTCGTTTCACATAGTTTTGATGAGTTGAATAATCACATGTTGGAGTTCAATGTGGTTGAACATCATTTTAATCAAGCCATCTTTAAACGACATTGTGTATTCTTGTTTCAAGAATACGTATTCTATGTTTTAATAAATTTATCACACACACTTTACCTTACATGAATCAATATTGCAACAACCCTTCCTACATAAATATATCCAAAATACATAAAATCCATAACTTTCATATCTTTTAACAGTTACTTGTTATGAATATTCCCACAACTTAGTCAAAATTATCTTATACTTGAATGAAGAAAAGTATTTCTTTACCGAATCTCTGTGACAGAAACATCACTAAATCAAGATTCCTTTCATCACCAATATGTGGTAAATTTACTAATACCACATTCCCGTGCAAATTGAAATAAAGAAGTAAATTAGTGACACACAAATTATACACAAAAATTTCACATGCATTCTACGAGTTGATATTTCATTACTCATCTTACTCATAAGATTTGATTTGATTTTGATTTAATTTTTTTAAAGATTGTCCTCTATATAGGGATAAATCATCCCTGAGTATTAAAATGCATATTATCTTTGGTGGCGGTTCATTTTTCATATATTTTCCGAATCGAGCACCAGTATAGAAACGAATATGATATGACATAATGAAAATTTTCACCATAATACCTTACATGCTTATGATCAATAACAAAGAGTAAATTTGCTAATTCCTGACACAAATTTGCATCTGAGGTTTAAGGCGATAGCATGTCATATAATCATAATGGTTTGGTAAGCTTTGTAGTGGCATTACACTGAAATATCTTAATAGTAAAATTGATTAAAACTTTATATTTACTTTAGACAATCATGGTGTCAAATATTGTGATATCTAAAGTAAATAATTGTAATAGTAATGATAATTGTTAATTGGTAAATAGACAACCAAACTAATTGATGAATGTTTTGCGGTCTTGTTGTAGTTTTAGCAAAAATTACTAAAATATATATCCTGGTTCCTATCTCATAAATCCAAAACGTACATGTATATTAATCAAACCTTGGCATAGGCGAGTATATACTGGCGCAACGATGCGTTAATCAAATAAAACTACCACATATTTTACTTTTGAAGTGAACCCCTCAAATAAACATCTAGGACTTGCCTGCACTATTCATATTACATGCATTTTGATCCAAATGTCATTCACACACGAAAAATGCGTCAAAAGTACTAACCATCTTTGACGGAAGGCTGCGTCAGGCAAGTGGCGTGAGTAAAATGATTAATATAAACTCGTATACCAATATGGCTTTGATATCTGTCCGATTTGAGTCCGCTTGGGTCGGAATTAGGTCCGCTTTGGCTCCGACTTGCGTCCGACCTTGGTCCTATTTTGGCTGACTCACAATCATTCTGTTCGACTTTGGTAACCTGCGTTAAGCCATGAGGGTCCTTTTTTAAAAGTCATCGGGGCCGGTCAGAGGCTTGGGCTGGCAAAGAATAGCGAGTGTGCAGACGGCGGTGGCGAGGAGAAACACCCACATGAAGAGGCGATCGAAGACGACGGCGACGTACTTCCACTCCGTCATGATCTCATCCTCGGCGTCCTCGTCCTTGTTCTTCTTCACGATGTACCTGAGATTCGTGAGGATGTCGCGCGTCAGCGACTCGAACCGCCGCGACACCACCGACGAATCCTCCCCGCCGTGGGACTTCTTGTCCGAGTCGTCCATGATCGTCACGCCGTTCTGCTGCGACAGGAACGTGTTCTCGTACACACCGGCGTGAACTTTATTCCCGCCGACGTCGCCAGAATCATCATCGTTATCATTGCCCATATCGACGAGGAAGCTCCCCATGCACATGATACGAGCGAGGAAGCTGAATGTGAACTTCTTCATGCCCCGTGGTACCCGGTGCGTCCCCGGTAGTCGGTAGTGGAGACTGAGGACGTAGACCGTCATTACGGTGGACAATGACACAAGCACGATTGTGCACGCGTAATATTGAGCTGCGAAGAAAAAGAAAGAAAAAAGAATATGTTTGTAATTTAGATGTCATTGTTCGGATCCAAACTTGGTACTGGAAATGATATGATAATTGTTTCGTAATGATTGATTATATTGATATATTATATATTTCTAGATTTGCGACCCCTTTTATTCTTCTGTGACAATGCCTTCTCTCCCCCCCCCCCCCCCCCCCCCTCACGTCTAGCGCACCTTTAGTCCCCAGCCACAAAGGAGCCCGGAAGCGACACGATTGAAAGCGACTTTTTTGTTTAGTTCACAGTTAACTGCCTTCGAACAAAGAATCGTGTTGAATCGCGTTCAGTCGAGGCTTCTATGTGACTGGGACATTAGTCATGTACATTAGTGAAAGCGCCAAAAATCTGCTCTTGTTCTTATCGTTTATCTGTGCTGTAATTCGGAATCTACAGGAAATGCACTTCTAGCATATTGTTCATGTTGGATTGTGGAAGAGATATGAACGACTTTATTAAACACACACTCCATATTTCCACCACCAAAATTTGGAATTCTATTTCATGTGGATGTTCTGTTTCAAGTTATTTCATGGATGTGTTGGTTATATCTATGTAGCTATTTTGCCCTTACGATCATGACGATGTGGACAGTGATTTTGGACAAAGGATGACTTTCACTTGCAACAAAGGGAAGACGGTGACAGTGACTGAGCCGCTACAATGTACCCTTTGAAAGTAAGTTCACTGCTCAGCATAGCTGTCTTTGTTCTCATTTATTTTTCAAATACACCGTTTACTACCATGGTCAAAGAATATCCATTTAATACATAGAAGGGTACTTGAAAAACATAAATGTGTACTAAACAAACTCATTTGCAACATGTCAATCAACCATTTTACGGTGTGATGATGTCAAATCGAAACGTTGGTATGCGTGCACCGTGGGATGGGGTAGGGGCTTGGTGCCCAACCCCCCCCCCCCCAAAAAAAAAAAAAAAAATAGATAAATAAAAAAATGTGAGTTGGTTACTTTTGGGGGGGGGCGGCCTTCTTTCTTTTTTCTTTCTTTTTTTTTTTTTTGCTTGTCAGCTCCTCGAAAGGGTGGGGGTCGATCGGGCTTACATCATCCTTACCTATCAAAGGCACAACTTCCGAAGTCGGAGGCATGGTCTCTGCGACTAGCAAAAGAAACACGGTCAGAGCCAGCAGGATGGTGATCCCCAGCGTCACCTTTTCACCCGCGTCCGCCGGCATGAAGAAATCCAAAACCGTGATCAGCGAAATCAAGATACACGGACCGAGCAGGTTGATGAAATAGAACAGCGCCCTCCGTCGGATGATCACGGTGAACTCCACATCGGGGAAAGGCTCGGGGCAGCAGTTGTAATAGAAGACGTTGTTCTTAACGGGCATACCGACCAGCGTCCATTCACCGTTGTCGATGTACGCCGACACGTCGCCGCTGGTCGTGCGATTCTTGAGGGCGATCTGGAACCCGTGGTAGGCCCAAGAACCGAACTTGAGGCGGCAGTGCTGCTCATCGAAAGGGAAGTAGGTGATGTCGATTTTGCAGATGCTCTGGTAGATGGCCGGGGCGTTCCAGCGGACGACGCCGTCGTGGGCGATGGAGGCACTCGTCGCCATCATCCCGTTGAAACTGCTATCCGCACTGCGATGGAAAAGAAGGTCATTCAGAATCTTAACAAGATTAACCATGAGAAGAAAAGAGTATGCAATGAGCTGCGTCGGATCAAATAATTCAAATTCCTATAAATAGCACCGGTCTACCAACAAAATGGCAATTCTAGGGTTCAAAGGCTTCTTTCCCACCCCTCCCTTTGTTGCAACCTGGAGAACCACTGAAGTGATTTTGAAGAAATTGTGCCTTCCCTGTAGCTGTAAGGAATCCACCATCCCATGTTTAGCTTGGTATTGCATCCCTAAAGCCCCGGTCACATAGGACCCCGGAAGCAACACGATTCACCCCGACTCTTTGTTCTGAGGCAGTTAACTGTGAATTAACAAAGAGTCGGGATGGATCGTGTTGCTTCCGGGGTCCTATGTGACCGGGGCTTAACTGAAAAGTTACTTCAACATGAGTACCCATAAATTTTAGTTGGATATTCCAAGAATGCATTAATCATTCATGCTGACATGCACGTAATGTGCATAGAAATTGAAAATGTATCGCCTGAGTGATATTCAGGTCGTTCTGTGCATATGATATTGTTCAAAATACTTTAATCATTATGCCACATGCTAATGTATTAATGGGAACTGCAATAGCATTATTATCAGTAGTAGTATACATGTGCTCGTGGCAACTTTGCATTAATGTTGCGCAGTCATTGGGTTCTATGGTGAAATATTAATATTGCTACAGAGATCGAAAATCTTACATTCTTCGAGGAGTGAATCTAAGAAAATTGATAAAGCTCCCCTAAAAACCAGCATTTGTCCTATTTTATTCTTTCTTGTATTCATGACAATCAAATTAGAGCAAATACCAAAAATAGCCGAATCCCGTCCTTTTGGAGGCTTCAAGTGCGTAGTCAAGGGGATGGCGAAGGCAGCCCCCCCCCCCCCCCCCCCAAAAAAAAAAAAAAAAAAAAAAAAACACTGCATATTGTGCTGNAAACTTACTTTGAAAAAAGGACAATATCTGGTCTCCAAATGTTACCGATCGGAACAATCAGGACTGATGTGTTCCCGTAATCCGCGGGATTCCATCTGAAATTGCTATCGGTCCATTGCTAAAGAAAAAAAAAAGGAAATTATTATTATTGCACACCACACTCTTAGAAAAAAGGGGTCATCATTTTTGGCCCCGTACTCAAGTACTTGGAGCCTTCTCGAAAATATAGTTCCCTAAAAGTTTTTTTACGCGTAAATATACTGTACTACAGAATGTACAAAAGATTTGTAAAAAAAAATAAACAACTTAGATTAAAGCATTCATGATAGCTAAATTCTCATGAAACAAATTGTAGTGTTTGTGATGATTGCACCAGGAGACAATCAATATCATGAAAATATGAAACAACTATCATTTTTATTGAAAATAATAAAATAAGCTGTACTTTATATGTTGTCATAATTTGTACTAATAAAGGTTATGACAATAATGATTCAAACATGGTCGTGGTATTTAGAACAATTTTTGTTTATATTACATTGTAACCATGGTAACGTGAATAGAGATCAAACTTACCAATCGCATCCAAAGATTGAGAGTGATAACTTGATTTTTCTCGTCCTGAAATAAGAAGATAAAGCATATTTTTCTATAAACTATTATCATGATCACTTAATGCCGTCTTTCTGGGACAATAATTAGTGATATTTTCTATTTCTTAGCATCGCGAGGAAGAGACGTCCTTCCTGAATTCTTCTTCATGGACATTTCCCTCCTCTCTTCTTTTGCGATTTTAAGGAGCTTTTGTAATTAGATCTGGAAAATACTAAAGTAAACAACAGCCACCCCTTTCCATTGTGTGGGAGGGGGGGCTGGGGTAAATCCATTCGCTCATTGTAAAATGTTGAATGCTATGATGAAGAGTTCTGAGGGGCTGTCACGTAATCAAAATATCATATTAAATATTTCGATACATGTTGGGGAAAAGAGAGTTCATTATGGTTGATTTACTATTTGCATTTGTTTTGTTCCAGGACCAAGATGAAAACCAATTTTTACCTTGTATATGATTGATCTTGTTATCCTGTTTGAATATGTTTTAATGAATAAATAAATAAATAAAATAATATGCCGCTTTGAATGAAATATGTCACTCCTCGATTCTCTTGAATATTTCTTTAAAGTTTAAGTTACATATTTTAAGTGGGCAATTCCTCTTAAAAAAAAAAATATGGAGACAATTTTTATCGGATCAGATGAGAATTTATTCGGTTTTTTTTCTGCGAAATTATTTCGTATTGGTATGGTATGGTACTTTATTCCCAATCGTTAAAAAGACATATAATATACAACATGATACGAAATAAGAATACATTTGGCAAATTTACATGTGAATAAAAACATAACTTGCAAATAATAAGATTGGCTGGATTGCACTTTCAGAAGAATTAAAATAAATACTTCTGTTCTTCCAAGAGGTCCAGATATACAATATAAATATTCTCGTGATAAAATTCATGTGTAAATATTGCTCAATGTAAACATTTCTAGAATAAAAATATATTATGAGAAAAAGCTTTTCCTCACCATATCAATGATCTGTTGTATGGCAGCCCCGAGGAGCACTTCAATGGCGTCTGTTGACCTCTCGACGGGTCGGATGATGTTGCTGTAATTTGCGAACTTGTCGGTCAAAAGTCGGTACTCATCTGCTGTCCCGGAGACACCTGTGGGTGAAGGGGTGATTTGAATTTTGAGAATGATTTGTATAATAAATATAAAGTAATTAAATGATAAATTATATGTTCTTATATAGCGCCTAACACTAACTTTATCAA
The DNA here is from genome assembly GCA_036244855.1 of Temnopleurus reevesii. Lineage (NCBI taxonomy): Eukaryota > Metazoa > Echinodermata > Echinoidea > Temnopleuroida > Temnopleuridae > Temnopleurus > Temnopleurus reevesii. Next base: position 22,876 of record BQKZ01009278.1, read on the forward strand.
CCGTCCCTAAGAGCCCTACAATGTAATAATAATGATAATGATAATAACAACAATGATAATAATAATAATAATAATAATGATGATAAATATAATGATAAAGACCACTTCGATAGCGTCTGTTGACCTCTCGACGAGTCGGATGATGTTGCTGTAATTTGCGAACTTGTCGGTCAAGTGTCGGTACTCATCTGCGGTCCCAGAGACACCTTTGTGTGAAGATGTAATTGGAATTTTTATCAAGAATGATTTGTGCAATGAATATAAAATATATAATGAATTAAACTTATATAGCGCCTAACACTAACTTTATCAGTCGTCCCCTAAGCGCTCTGCAATGTATCATAAGTATCCTGACCTTAGCAATTAAGCGCGCTGTATTTCAAGGAAATTAATTCCTGTCAGGTACCCAATCACTGAATGAAATTAACGCCATGTGTAGGATTCGAACCTACGACCCTCTAGTTAAAAAACGCGTTCACAATTAAAGCTAATGGCTAACATTGTCGAGAGTCAAAATAAACTTTAGCTGATGTAGGAGGTGCAGTGTTCATTATTCTAAACGTTTGACCACAACAGGAATCGCGTAAAATTTATGGCCCGTAGTCCGATAGCGTGATCAAACTTAACCCAGGTCTAATTCATTGTCAAACCTTAGAATAGCCCGGGTCTAAATAACAATGGTTTAGTAGGGTTAAGTTAAACCTCGTTAGTGGAATATGGGCCTATTAGTC